>NW_010587132.1:10747-29330 GCF_000705375.1 Tinamus guttatus | reverse complement strand
AAGGAGAGAGGCTAGCACAGACACACCATACCCTGCAGGGCTCTCTATGAGTTGCAAAGGGGTCTGCCTGGGCTCAGCTCCATGTGGTATCATCTGTGACTAGTCACAGGAAAGCACTGAGCTGGAAGAGTCTGGAAGGTCCAAAATTCAATGCCATGAAATTCAGTGATGCAAAGTGCTGTAGCACTTGGAAGAAAGAGAGGGGAGTAGTGCTCCAACAGGAACCTGCAAGACCTCCCCTTGCAGCAGCCCAGCTCATTTATTAAAAGATTGGATGAGCTGGGTCTGCAAAATCTGCTGCAGTGATTTAAACAGTCACTGCTCCGCTGCCCTTCTGAAGCTACCCTAGCTGAGCCAGCACAGGAAATGTGTTTCAGCACACGGCTCCATCCTGCACAAGCTGAGCTGAAACCCAACGGGCTGGGCCCAGGTACGAGACGTTGCACCGCAGGGGCCGAGGCTCAAACCCACCCGCCTTCCTGCTGCCTCTGGCACAGGGAGGAGTCACCTGCAGCAAAAAGACCAAGCAAAGAGCCAGATATTCGGCTTCCACTGGTAGGTTCTCCAGCGCTCTTTGGTCAGAGCCACCAGCCAGCACTGCTGGCGCTGGGCTGCGACACAAGTGTGCCTTCGCAGAGGACATAATCCTCCACAGTATAAGGCTAGCAATTGCTGAACATGTCTGAACGACTTGCAAAGGAGATTTAGGCTAATCTCACTAAATTAGTGACCTACTGAGGCTGTGTTCACTAGGCAGTCTGAAACAGGTAAACAGGACAGGGATCTCCAGGGATCTTCCCTAGCCCCGAGGTCTGCACGGTCCCGCCTGCAGCCCCTGCCAGCACCGCACACTCGCCCTCCTGCAGGCAGCTCCACGCGCTTTGCTCCTCTGCCTGTGTGAGATGCAGCCGGGCGCAGGAGCTGCAGACAGGCTCTCGAGATCCTGTCCAGAACACGCAGCAGGCCGGGGAACCTTGCAGATTGAGGCTCGCACTTGATGCCTACTGCTGCAGCCATGACCAGAGCAAACGATATGAAGTCACACCAAAAGCAGCTTCTGCTTCTTCAAAAAGCCGTAAATTTCTGTATCACTATTGCACACGGAGTAAGGCTACTCCTCGCGTGCCAGCATGGCCTCCATCCTCGAATCCCACAATATTCTGTACTGTTCCCACATGAAGAATCACCTCCGGCTCCGGGCTGGCGAGGTATGTAGGGCACTTTCCCCGCAGTGCAGGGTCGGAACAGACACACATTCGATCCCGCTAATGGAAGCGGAGAGGCTACTTTCCCAGGAGCTGGATGGAGCACAGACCCGCTGAACCCCCCTGCGTCCGTTCCAAGGACAGGGCTTCCCGCCAAAGCTACACTGCATGCACACAGGGCTGGGGCACCAGCAAAGCCACCCACCTCCCATTTCCTTCTTGGATACGTCCTGTTATCCTTTGGCCACTTCCAAGTTTTAAATACATTTTCAAAGATGTGACTGGACATAACAAAAGGGTAACAGCAGTGCAAAAAATGCAACTGGAAAGAAAAATGCAAATCGAAGAAAAAAAATGCACTTGATTTCTCAAGAGCAATCAGTGTTGATCTAATCCTATTACTATTCAAGGCAGCCCTGCATCCTCTCATGACAAAGCACTCCTGCAAATCTGAACCTGAAAATTTTGAATTGATTTTTATGCTTTTTAGGCAATAGCTTCCTCAAAGCAGTTCTGATTTCCAGGGAGTTTATCCTGAATTTACACAATTGCAAATACATTTAACTACGTCTTTTTATTACCTGCTTAGCCAATTTTCAGTTAATTCGTATTAACAAAAGCTAACATGGGAGGAAGCATGAACATGTCCTCCTCCACCTTACAGGCTCCTCCTATCCAAACAGTCACAGAAACATCTCATAATTCCTCTATGACAAAGAATCACTTATCCCAGTACAGAAGGGTAATTGAGACACAGAGAGATCAAGGTATTTACTCCATGTGCCCAAGAAAATCCTTGCAAATGTGCAAGGATCTGAAGTCAGCTCTCCCATATTTCAGGCTTCAGGTTCCTTTCATGAAGGAAGACACAGAGTCTGAGATGTTAGGAGGGATGCTCACAGAAAGGATACTCATTTATGGAGTAAATGAATAAGCTTCTGCCCTACAAGCAACAGGAAAACAGAGCGGTTTAGGTCTCAAACCACTCTAAGTAGCTGATTTGGGAAGCAACTCTGATTTACTTTTCCAAAGCTGGCTCTGGCCACAGCAGCCACAAACAGCAGCTAGAGGCTACTACAGATTTCAGCACTGGACACAGTGCCCTCCCACTGAAAACTTAACTGGTGCAATGGAGGTCAAGTGGATTAAGGGTCTAAGTTTAATTTTGAAGAGCAACACGATAAAGGAGGCAATGTCTCAGTTGCAAGGGTTTACTAGCACTGGAGCTATTTCTACAGCTACGCTAGAGACATCCATAGAACGACAATAAGTATTTTAAAAGTATATATGAAGTAAACATATATATATATAAACTCTAAGTCTTGGAGGCCCCTTGGTCCCTGTCCGAATATGGATTACAGCAAGGCAGACTCGGAGACCTTCCGCCGTGCTCAGCACCTCTCCGGCCGAGGCCTCGCGCTGGCTGCCGCACACAGAACCCACCTCTTAGGCTGCACGGCTGCCTGCTGATGGGGGCACCTCAAACACCACCAAAATGCTCAATTCAACTGATTAACCCTTTCATGCTGCCTCCCCCTGATCCCAAAGCTCCCTGACTCATCAGAACCCTCTGCTGCTCCCCAAAGCCCCAGGGGACAGGGACAGGCAAGCGCTGTACAAACGGAGGGACCATGCGAGACAGATGAGGAACAAGATCCCCTTTTTTGCCTGCCATGCCTACGATTTCTTTTCCCTGCTTAGCGCTGGCAACATCTAATCTCAACTGCTCCATCACACAGTCCTCATGAATTTGAGCATTTGTATCATATGAAGGTGACTTTCCCCAACAGCTGGCTGCAAAAAAGTCCTGCCATTTGTAGCCATCGGGCAAGCAATGAGATAAATGCATTTCAGAGGCATAATTCCTCTGCTAAAACCCTGCGGATAGCACTGCACAGACCTCTCACTGAACCCATGATAATTGCTTCATGTAGGACGCTTCTGTACTCGGCCAAGGAAGAAAAGGGCCTTCAATAGGGCAAATTATCAAGCAACAATCAGCAAACAGCACTTAAGTCAAATGCAATCACGGTTATGTACATGGGTACATTGAGTTGATGATAACTTTAAGGCTAGAGCCTATTTTGCACTGCCCCCAGCTTGAAGACAAACATGCCAGCAGTAATAATCACTGAACCACTGAACAGGATAATTTTGCCCCCGAGGAAAGACTATTTGGCAAAGAGTGAATCAAAACCCAGAACATGCCTGGTAAGAAAATGCTGCAGCACCTGCAGGCACCTGCACTGCACTTGACCACAGGTCTCTGGCATGAAGCAGTTTTCACTGATTCCCCATGCACCTGATCTGGTGCAAGACAGGAAGCGATCGCAACAGCACGACGGGCCCAATGTCACGAAGGCTGAATGGGAGGGCAGTTCTGCAAACGAGCACAGGGATCAGGACACGTTCGGGACACTGGAGGGGCCCCGCTGGGCGGCCATAGCCGCCTGTGTGTTTCCTTCATCCACATTCATTCAGCAAGTCTTGGCTTTTGCTTTAAGGCTGATACACAACACACAGCTCCCCAGCTGCTGCCCACAGGCTCAAAATTCAGCAAGGTAAATCAAGCAAGGACACATATGGGGATCGTGGGCATGAACACATTTATCAAAATCAATGTTTGCTGGTACACGTTTCATCCGTTAAAGAATCATCCTGGTCCCCATCCCCAGAGTTAACTCTGCCAATGCGAGCCGATAGGTTTGCTTTCACCATTCAGATACATCCTGGACATGGCTGGTTTGGGTTCACTCTGACACTTTGAATCATTCAACCGTCTATTCTAAACCTGCTCATCTCTGAAGCATCTTCATTACTCAGTAATCTGCTACAACAAGGATTTCTATAGACCAAATTTGATAACCATGTGGGGCTTGGTATGTTTGGAATCCATTTCACTAAAAAGATTTATTTTCTTTTTTTATTTTCAGATTATAAAATATATTGATAAAAATCACTCACCCTTTCTAAAATAAGGGGCAGGTTACAGAAATTCCTTGGTTTTAGGGTAGAAATTTTCAAAAACACGGTAGCACCTGGACAGATCATGGAGCATCAGTTCTTAAGCATCTTTCAGAAAGGATATTTTGAAACATTCAGTCTTTTTAAAATATGGTAGCACAAGCCCAGTACTAGTTACACCCAAGACAAGGTCTAGGGCTTGGGATCACAAGTCGTATTCTTTGTCCACTCCTAATTTCTCAAGCAAAATCTAAAGACATTTCTCAACTAGGAAGGAAAAAGCTAAATCCTGCTGCACGGAGTGGATCTTTTCCTTGTGTACCACTACTTGGGATACTTTAGAACTGATCCACTGACATCTTTTAATACACATCTATGTGTATACGCATATACACACAGTCCACAGAACCACAAGCTTGGTGTCCTCCCCTTTTTCCTCCCTTCCCAGATGCCTAAAAATTCCTTCTGGATTTACAAGCGCAGAGCTCTCCGGCTGAACACGCCACAGCAGGTGTGGCTGACCACCAAGCGCATCTTCACTCCTGATGCTTTACACAAAATTTTACTGTTTTCTGCAAACTGCCACCACAGTTTCATTTTTCTCTAAAATACTTGTATGAAAATTTAATGCAGTTCATCAAAATGGCAGTCTTCCAATAAAAAAATGCTCTTGCCTGAGCTGCACTGATAAATATTTCATGAGTATTAAGATACTTAACGCAGCAAAAAACTTCTTTGGCTTTTTGCCCCTCGATGCAAATATCTTACTGCGAGTTCCTGGGCCTCGCTCACCAGCGTATGCTCTGGAACAAGCAGCTCGGGGCACTTCCAGCCACTCAGTCCTGCAGGAAGCTGTATGCACAAGGCCTAAGCTTTGTAACAGGAGGGGAAGAACCTGCAAAATTGCATGCCCAAGTTCCAAAAGATACTTAGAGTCGACATAAAAGATTTAGACAACTGCTAAGGAAGAATAACCAGAATAACTAGAACTTGCATGCAAGCCATATGCCATGAGGGGAAAATGAATAATTTTAATACGATATGATCTGTTGTACTAATACACCCTTCAAAGTTGTTTTCCAGACAATAAACAGCAAGAAAGGTACCACCCTATCTATTATTACAGCAAATCCTATGTCTGCGCTTGGCAAGTGCCCTTGGGAAGGGAGGCACAAATTTGCTGGAGGACCACGGGGAAAGAGAGAGAAAAGCAGTTCAGCACTGACTCCAGCTTTGACCACGACCATACGATGGCTCCGGCCATCAGGTACTACAGTCTCGGTGCCGAGACGCCCGGGATACTGCCTGCTTGCTTCACTTTGGGAGGCCTTCCCTGAATCTTCCGTTTTTCCCCCCCAAACACTTGGTCTAAATTTATTCACCATGTAAGCTAAGTGTAGCAGAACAGTTCTCTGTTAAAGCATATGGGCTGTTTTAAATAGCACTCGTCCTGGTTCAGCTTAATTTGCAAAATCCTTAATCCAGTTTTACAACTGATTTTGAACGCATCTGTCCCGCAGCGGGCAACATCTGCTGCGCATTCCCCGGACCTGCTCTTGCTCTAGAGGAAGGGAGTCTGTTCCTGGTGCTGCCAGCTCTGCAGCTCGGTGCTTTCCAGCTAGAAATAGGTCTTGGCCACCATAAAATCACCTGGCCCTTGCACAGATAAAGCTGGCTATGCCAGTGGAAAGCACAGCAATAACCCAGTGACGCACAGGACATTTCACTAGGAAACAGGACTCCTCATCCAGCTCAAATTGCCATGAAAACTGCACAAGAGGATTGAAGCAAGGATGCCCCACTGCCTTCCTCTCCCCACCTTCAAAATCCAACTCTAGATTGTCCTGGTATATGCTGAAAACAAATCTCACTGGCCAACATTTAGTACCTCTGGTGAGGCTGAGGCCATGATTCTCCCATGAAGAAAAAACGATGCAATATTTTAATGGGAAAAGTCCTCTCCCTTTCAACTCCGAGAAAAGTTGAACTGATTGAAACACAAATAAACTTATTTAAACACAGTAACAGTTAGGTTAAAACATCATGAGTGTCCTTCTTTGGGTGTCTGGGGCTGTCGTACATGCTTAGGCTAACGAGCATCATTTATCACTGCTCAGCCTCCCTTTTCAAGAGAGGGGACAGACACACTCCATGCAACCCGGCCCTGGGGGAATTAAAGGAAACGGGGCTATTTGACAGCATGGGACCAACAACCAACACTGCAGGAAGGGGGCTGGAACAGGGAGAGAATATTGGAAGAGAGGCTGAAACAGAACAATACCAAAATAAAAGGGTAAAAAAAGATTCTGAATAGAAATAACTTCTATAGGTCCTCTGGTAAAGGAATCTTCATTCTTGCAGCAGGAAGATGCGCTACAAGGATTAAGTTCAGCCACAACCAGGGGGTGACACAGCGTGGTGAGCGGCTGTCCCAGTGCCACCGCCAGCACCCGCCACCCGCTCCCCAGCATCTGAGCACGGGGCTCCGCGCGCTGCCGTCGGCACCGGAGCTGCCGCCGTCCCGCCCCTACGGCACACCTGGGAGAGCTGCGGATTCTGCGTCCCGCTGAAGGGGGGAGCAGGGAGGGATGAACCCAGGCGGCTCTGGGGAGAAACTACAGACTTTCTGCAACTTTCTTACTGCACACCTGCATAGCCCGAGCAGTTTTACCTTACTCACAGTGCAGAGATGCCAGCAAAGCACAAATAATTTCAATACATAATTTCATAAATCATTTCCACGTGAGCAATGCAAGGACTCCAGTCCCAGTCTCAGGAGTCACTTGCCCATTTCCCCGTGCTACTGCCAGTCAGCAGGACGCACTGGACACCTCTCTGCAGAGACCACGAATTCCAGGGGGCTATTTCATTTCTCCTGCATCAGCTGAATGAAAATGGGAAAGCTGTTTCATGAGATAAGCAACAAATTCAAGCGTAGTAACTAATAAAAATAAAAGAAAACCACACACTGGCACATACCAGAACACATTCCAAACACAGAAAAAGTTTGGGTTTTGCTGCCCTCAGCAACCATCTGTCCTGACCTGGCTGCTGAGCCCAAACTGATTTTCTTCTCTGCTCACTTGGCTTTTAGACAGTCCTGACAGCTCCATTACGGCCTCATTCTTTATCTCCTCCTCATGGATTTTCATCCGGACAAATATTTATTTTATTTCTTCTCAACTATGTACACTGTTTCCATTACCACCAGAACTCTCTTCAGAAGGATTTAAAATAATTTCCTCACCCATCTGAAAGAAACTCTGCTGCTTCCCACACTATTTAGAGAAGGAAAAAAGTATTGATTAATGATTGTCAACTGTTCTTCAGCTGCTCTCCCAGGAAACATTTTACTATCTAACTTACAGCAACAGCGATGCCCCGAAGTTCAACTAGGAATATGAATAACTCCAAAAAGATCAGAATACCAGAAACCTAAACTAGAATGTCCTTAAAAAAAAAAAAAAAATCAATCTTCTTCCAAATCTGAGATGCACATGAGAGAGT
This sequence comes from Tinamus guttatus, assembly GCF_000705375.1. Next base: position 21,654 of record NW_010587132.1, on the reverse strand, counting down.
CTTGTTGGTGTCAGTCATGAATATAAAATCTACAAATATGTTCATCGGCAAAAACCCATCTGTACTGACACACATTTCATATTTATTGTATCGGTAATACCCTAAAGGTTTTGAAGTCCAGACAGCTAATAGTTCTATAGGCACCCCTCTGAGTAATCCCTTAATATTTTCAGACCACTTCCCAGCAAGGGGGAAGAAACCCATCAGTGTGAACAACCCATCAGTTAAATACTGATTTTTAAACAACTCGGAAGCACTTCTGGCTGTACAGGTTTGGCAAAAAATATGCTTGGGCTTCTCCATTTTAAAAACACATGTAACTGCGCAAACGAACCAACAAAAGCCCCCAAAAGAACGAGTGGACCTCCTTCGTCATTAGCCCCACAAGCACCTAAAGCAGAGAAAAAGGTCAGATAGGATTTCAGGGCCAGACCACTTTCTGTGCCATTAGAAGGATGGACACAAAACATCACGCTGTGACGCTGTGATGTCCACACGCTCTGCTCCCCCGCAGCGGGAGACGGGCATCGCTCAGCCTGGGCAGAGACCCAAGTGCGCGAACGCGCTGGAACTGCGAGGTCGCCAAAGCTCACAAATATTCTGACACCAGCTGCAAACCAAACTGCCTGTTTATCTCCAGGGTTTCAATCTTCAGGGAAAGAAACCTCAGAGCCTGCCCACTGCCACGGCCAGTTCCTGAACAGGCACTGAGACATGAGCCAGAAGCTGGTGCTGCTGCCCTGGTTTTCTCCCAGTCCCATTCACCTCCTGTCTCACTGCTCAGCCTTTACCAGGCACAACAGATTCAACCTTGCACCACTTGGAAAGCTACGGCAGCCAACAGCTTGATCCTGGCAAACAGACTGGCCAGAGGACAATAAACATGACCTAAAAACAGGTTTTACTGCTGAGACAGAACGGCAGCAGTGCACAAGCAACTACTGTGGTCATCAACCGCATGTGGATCTTGTGGTTGTTCATAAGCTAAGCCGAGTCCGAGGCCTCTTTGCTACTGTCTGAACCCATCTCTTCAGCAAAAAAACAATAAAATTCTTTCTGAGCACCTAAAGTTGACTCTCTCGGAGAACAACAACAGATAGGGATACTGTGAGGGGCAAAAAAGAGAGAAACAAACAAACAAAGAAAAAACACCTCTTTTGCCACAGAAAGCTATTCTGCTAGTTTTGTATATCCACCCATTCACCCGCAACTTCACCTCCACAACTCCACCCCATATTTTAAGTACGTTCTTGTTCAACAATTTACATCAAGCTCCTCCAAACAAGATAGCACTAGAGTGGAGTGAGAGTCTCAACATTGACTTTCCTCTCTGCATTGCACTCAAAGTCAATGCTAAAACCAGCTGAGCAGCGCAGGAGTTGCAGCAAGGCTGACTACCTGCATCTGATCTTCACCACCAGTTTATGTTCAGTTTACGCAGCCGTGAGAGCTGCACCTGAGCTGCACTGGCAGCTTCTCCAAACACGCTGGTTTGACTGGAGTTAGGCCTGTCCGCCTGCAGGGCTAGGCCGCGAGCTGGAGAGGGGCTCTGGATGCTCCCTGGGGAGCTCCCTCTGAGCAGCAACACTGCAAGGAGCTGTGTGATCCATTTAGGTAAACACCAGTCTGCAAGAGGAACATGTTCACCATATATCTGATCTCTCACGTTATTTCAGCGATTGCACGCCACTGTTCAGCGTCATCACCTTCTTTAATGAACCTCCAACATCATCTGGGCAACAGATGGACATAAAGAAACCCAGGTAAGAATCCTCTCAGAGAATCCTCACAGACCACATGAGACTTTTTAGGATGATTGCTCGAGCTGGCACACATGAACCATGCGGTTGAGGCAAAAGCTGCGAGGGAAGAGCTGACCTACTGTCCGTGGGCAAGTCAAGTTTAAGCATGAAGGGAAGGCCTACTACCATGAAAGCGGATGGCAATACTCCTGCTGGCAGGCCAGGAATAGGTGATGCACCTGCCCACAAGACGCATCACCTTGTGTCGGCAGAGAATGCTCTGCACTGAGACCTGGACTTAGACTGAAGGGAACTCAGCAAGACCCAGGACATGGAATAGGAAGCTGGCCTTCCTCCACTGCCCATAAAAGAGAAAGCAGCAGGAGCTCCCCAGCCATCGCAAACACCCAGTTATCTCCCACTCGAGGTTGCCTCCCTGACAAGGGGGTAGTCCCACTGCTCGCATCAAGGTGCTGAACGAGCATCGCTGCACATGAACCAGTTCATTGGGAGCAGCCCGCAAGCAGGAGCTGACACAGAGAGGTCGCTCAGCCGGCAGCAGGTACCAGCGCCTGGCGCACGGGGCTCTGCAATGACAAAATGAACACACACATCTTACTTGGCGTGGTGCCACCACACTGCCTGTCTGCATCCCTGTTCTGCAGGCCTCACCGGGCTGCTCCATCAGCCATGGTGCAAATGACCTAAGTGAAGTTCCTTGATGGTGCAGTCCAGCTGCTAATGGACAGAAATCCAGATCGCAAGATCCATTATACAAACAGCTGCGTCTTCCAAGGGCAATCTCAGCAAAGAGCCACGCACTGAATGGCCACACATCTCAAATGGAAGCAGATGACTCGCTCCCAAGTGCTTTATTCAGTTATTGATGGAAAAATATTAGTGCATTATTCATTAAATGTTATTTCTCCATCAGCAGAGCTAGATGAATAATGAACCAATGATTCACAAAGAGCCTACTGCCAAAACAGCAAAACAAACACGGGCATCTTTCGCAACGGGCTCCTTCAGCAGCTCCACCTCAAGTCCCAGGGCAGAGTCTCCAGGTCGGTCTCTGCACTGGGGGACAGTAGCTCCATGTTTGCTATCCCTGTTGCAGGTGCTTCTGGGACTTTCAATCCGGCTTTCAAAAAGGTTCAAAAATTCATTTTCAAAAAAACCAAAAAAAGCGAAAAACCATAAATTCTCATTTGAGAGGCAGATATTTCTTTTCCTTCTAGAACCTACACACTCCGTTCACCCGATGCCGTGGCTAGTGGCTGATGACAGTGGCTGGAGGACAGCACTGCTGCCAAGCACATGTTCCTGCTCTCCTTGACACACAGGAAGGGCAAACAGAACCGGCCCATGAGCAGAGCCCCAGCAACGACCCAGCTTCCCAAGGAAAAGGGCTCCAGGGAGAACCAGTCTGGCTCTCCACAGCACGTGCCGCAGAATCAGGAGCCAGGGCCACAAACGTCCCTCTGCCTGACACTGTCACTGCACGTCCAAACAAGCAAGGAGCCAATGACCACCCAGACAACCACCACCCCTGGCACCCACCTCACCTGCCAGGGCTCCCACTAAGAGCCAGGATTTGTAGATATCCACACGACTGTTTGCAGCTGTGAAGTTTAAACACACTGGAAAGCAGACAAACAAAAACAGCAACATAAAAACTCCACACCTATCTAAAAACCACCAAATCACTCCAAGATCTGCCCACAAAATAATACTTCAAAGGGGAGCAGCAAAATTTTGAAATGGCAATTCATGCCACAGACATCCAACTGTGGATGACAAACTGCTAATATAACTAATGTAGACAGAACAAATGGCTTTCTTTTCATCTTGTCGTAATCTCAGGAGAACATATCCAAAGCCAACTGCTAGGCTCTATGATACTTTAACTGCAAAATAATTATCCTAATAATCACAAAGATACTGAAGGTATCTTTATGATATATGACACATGACAAAAACACAGCTTTAACAACAGAAAAATAATATCCTGATATTTGAGAACACTGGAAACATTTTTGGTTGATCTCAGATGCTAAACTAGGTATAGGTCCTTGCTTCCCAACACTCTATCCTGGTGTGTCAAAAAAAAATAGTTGACCCTAAGAAGAAAAAAAGAAAAATCTGTAAGTTTTCACTATAACCACCTGATTCAAGAGAAATTGCCTTAAAAAAAGAAATCTTGAAACTCTAAATTAATTTCTATTAAACAGAAGTCCCTTCTTTTCAAGCAGCAAAACCTACTGCCAGAGAAGAATCCTGACTTTCACAATATATGATTATGAGAATCATATGATTATTTCACAAAATATGATAAACAGGGGAGAAAATGAAAGGAGTAATTGCAAGATGATTAGATAACCCGAGCCCAATTCAAATGCACTCAAGATGTGTTTACTGAGCGTTAGGAGAATTACCAGAGCAACAAGCTCACCCATTCTCTCCTACCCTGTCAAAATAAAGAACCTCACTGAGGCCATCGCAGCACTTTTCCAGGAGGCACTGAGAAAGCCTGAACACCCTGAACAGCTTCACACCGTCATTCCCATGAACGCGGCTCAGAACAGGGCCCTTTTCCCTTGCATTACGTGGGAGGGAGCACATTAAACCCTCATACACAACACCTTACAATTTTACTGGAGAATGTACAAAGGAAATTCAGTATTTGTATGTGCCCCAGCTCCCACTGCATTTCACAGACATATGTATGCTGGCTCCTTAGATACTTCTGAAGATGCCAATCCAACCAGGTTTGGCCACTGCACCTACACACACAAGCATAGGGAAGGCAACAGATCAATTCATGAAAAACAACCACCTTTACATGCTAATCTAACAGGAATCATTGCTTTACAATTCAGCCTACACAAGCAACAGTCTATTCTGTAGACCAAAAAAAATGGAAGACATATATTACATTAATTCAAAACCGTGTAAATTTTTTTTTTTTTTTTTTGCTTTGGAAGAGAATTCATGTTGACAAAAACAGCAATTCTGACCCATGGACAAAACATCATCAGTTTCCAGGGCCTCATGCAGAGTACTGAGGCTCATCAGCTTTTCCCAAGCTGCACTGAGCAAGTTTTTGGCCTACCCAGCCTGCGTCAAGTTCAACGCAAGCATCAGTTAGAAATGCACAGAATGGTCCTCGCTACTCTGAGAAAGCAAGCTGGGAATCCCAGCTGCACCTCAACTCCATTAGCCGCTCCATGAACTGTTCTCACAAGATGAAGTCTTCTGAAAAATAAATACACACTCTGATTAAGTAAATTGTGAGGAGGCAATTTGCAATTCCACAATCCCCAAGAGACGCCAAGACCAATCTCTCTTGTGTTTCAACTACAGTAATTTAATAGTTTATATTGTAAGAGCCCCAGCCTACAAGGAAGATGCAAGGACAAACCCTGAGCACATTATTTGTCCTAGACCCACCAACTCAGAGACATTATTAGTGGCATTAAAGCCAATAAGATTTAGCACTGCACTACCTGGCCCAATGGCAAGTTGATTAAGCTGTTTTTGCTGCTGTGATCAACAGCTTTGCACCAGCTCTGGAGCACCTCAGAGCTCTACAGCACTGAAGCACTCTTTTTATTTAGCACACAGGGCACTTCATAACAAGATTAGTAAAAACTACAAACTATCTTTAAATGCCCTTTTTGCATCAGCATTGCAAGTGCACAAATTCTTAATGCTGGATAAGTGGAAGGCAAATCAAACAGTACAAAGAGTCCAGGGAATTAAAATTTCTTATCCTATGAACCAAATAAGACACCTTTGAAAAAGTCTGCCATTTCCAGGTCCCAGTGGGCAGTGTAAAGCATTTAAAAAGTGACTATACCTTCTAAGAAACCTGCAATGACCTGAAAATCATTTACATACACGTCATAAATGGCATCCTGTATGCAGGAGACCATATAGGTGAAAACCACCTTCCTACACAGAGGAAACAATCCACTGGGCTTGCCAGTAGCGTATGGTAAAGCTAGAGATTAGTGCAAACTGGTGACAAGCACCCCTCCGTGTTGCACGCTGCAGCAGAAATAAAAATAAAAGTGATATCTGTCATATCTGATGATAAGGTTTCATTAAGGACGATTTTAGCCCCAAAAACTCCCTCTATCAAAAAGTAATGCAATTGAAAAAAAAAAAAATCCTTTTGCGTTCCTTTACTAAAGGAAACAAAATGTTTTCATTTTTGTCTTGTCTCCAGTAACATATTCAATTTACAGGTGAAGGGATGCAACTTCAATGTTTTGCTGCAGAAAACTTGAGCATACTTTTCAGAGCAATTCTGTGTATGAGCAACTTTGCTTGAAATGGTGAGGAGGTGATAAGTGACTTGTAGGGTTCTCCACTGGGCTTGCTATGCATATGCTGCGGTTGATAAAACACAACTTACGTAACTAGGACAAGACAACTGAGCAGCGAAGCCAGTACGGGAAATGTCATCTCTGCCTTCAGCCAAAATGTTCCCGGAGCATTTACATTCTCAGAGAATCATCAGGATTTTTTTTTTTTCCTGAGAACAGAAGCCCAAGTGTTTGTAAGATTCAAGAACACCTCCTTTCTTCTCCACCCACGTGGACTTGGCAGCATGGCTCAGTTTTCTGTGATGTCAGCACTGAAAAACCTGCATTACATCGCTTCAGGGCCCCTGAGAAAATAAAAACAATCAAACCACGCTCTGATTTAGGACCTGCCCTTTTCTCCTCCACATGCCCAGCATTCAAAGGGAGACTTGTTGGTTCCCCTAACAAGTCTGGCCCCAGTTCAGCTGCTGATTGGAGTTGGCTCGTGGGCCTGGAGCTCGAGATGTGACCTGATGAACAGCTAGGAGCCAAGGAGCTCCGCAGGGCTCCTCACACAGCGCGCGGTGCCGTATCAACACGGTGACTGCAGGAGCGTTGGAGCCGCAAAACCCCAACCTAACAGAGTGCCCCAAAGGCCTGACAGCGCCAGGGGCAGGACCACGACAAGGGCCACCCTGTTCCAATGGCAGCAAAGAGAAGAGCCCAATTAACGAGCCCCTAATCAGGCTTTAGTGATAATCCTGCACCGTAACCTAGAAGCACAGACTCCTCTGTCCCCAGGGCAGTCACCGGAACCTCGCAGGCTGGCGCTGATGCTAAGGATACCTGGTTTTCTTTACTAGGGGACTAGGACCTCAAACGCAACTGTAAAATAACCAAGCAGATTTTAGTCCCAGGTGGCATATGCCAAAACTAAACTCCCATAGAATTAACTGGGGAAAAAAAAATCAATACCAAACAATTAATTCAGGCACAGATTTCACTTATAGCTAAACAGCAAATCTTGTTCAGTAGTGTTTAAGCAGGTGAGCTTCTTGATGCATCACAATTTATAAAGCTCAGTAGCTATTTTACTGGAAAATATCTCCATCACACTCAAAAAGATTTCTGGAGATTATGGCCTGGGCTTCACTTTTGTGCTATCAAGTCCTCATAACATCATATAAAGAAAAAGTTGAAATACATTTGTTATCTTTGAAATGTATTTCCTGCCTTTCAGGTTTTCCCAGTTACCAAATGCATGACCAAAAATGCTATCAAGCCATGAAGGAATAGAAATAAGTGACACACGTATCTATGCACAGTACAGAAGTCATCCAGATGTCAACAGCAGTGAGTAGAGCAGAACAGAAAATCAGTAAGAGGATTTAATAGTTCTTCTGATGTTTAGAACAGGTTAGAAAGATATAGCCTATAAAGATGATTTAAGAGGAGTGTTTATACTGCAACACACGTGAACAGTTTATTGCCAGTCTTCATATTTTAGAGTTTTCCATTGAACTGACTTACATAGATATTACACACTGTTTGACAGACTAGCCAAAGCTTTGCTCTTCAACAATGGGTTTTCCTGTGGTAAAGTACTGAATTATTCTTATTGCATAAGTCATTACTGTTATTGGAAAAGCTTCCTATTCATGGCCCTTCTATACGTGCTGGATATACAGCTACTGCTTTAGCATGTAAATGTGCCCCACAGAAGGGATTACAGTCATTCACACGCAAAACTGAGTAAGTTACTCTGATGATTTTTGGAAAGGAAAACATGTTCCACTCAGAAACTGCCAGTTTTCAACTCCCATGTGCTCCCAGCAAGGGCCCTGTTGTTGACACTATTTCTATTCAGTCTGGTCCTAATTTTAGATTCCAGCGGCATTTGCATGAGAAGCCCCATTCAGCTCCGTGGAGTCATGTATGTGCCACATACAAACAGCCATGAATAGGTATCCATATGGATAAGCATGTACATAGGAAAGCTTACTGAAAATTAATTCAACTCAGCTCTAACAAATTCTGACTTTGTCAGCACGCAGGGAAAAACAAATGTTTCTCTCTGCACATTTTTGGTAACTAAGAGATGATATTAAGGGATAGGAGTAACTCTCTAGTAGAGTTGCTGGTTTAATGCTTTCATGGAACTATTCTTTACAAAATTCTGCCAGATTCAGCATTAGGTGCTTGTGAAAATCCTCCCTATTCAAGTCTCTTCACCAAAAGATAACTATGTCCCAAGTCACAGCTCCAGATTCACAAATAAAGGATTTGAAGCACATCATTACACGGCCCCTCTGGCTGCAGAAAGTAGCAAGACTATTTTCAAGAAGAAACCAGAGCATTAGTACAGCCAGGTGTGTTCCAGGATGTCACCTGAACGTTTATATAATACGTGTACTTCTCCATCTGACAAGCAGCATGGCTTCACCACTTGCCACTGTAAAGAAATCAGTAGAGCAAAACCCAAATTAAACATCAACTTTTTTTTTTTTTAATATGGAAAAGGAAAAAACAAACACCTGTTTTTTTCTGCTACAGTATTTTGGAGATTTTTAATGTATGAAGGAAGACTCAGAACACTGTTCTAATATTATTCATTTCTAATAGCCATCAAAATCAAACATTTATCAAACTTATACTCAATAAGGTTAAGTACCAGGCAATATTTTGAATAATTTAATATTGTAAACATTAATTACTATTAGCATATGGCTATTAATTTGGGGGACTTCAATCTATTATACCATTAACTTGCTCCACAAATTCACACCACAGTCCACAGAAAAAAAAAAGAAAGGAAAAAAAAAAAAGAGATAGAAAATTACCCTAAAAGCTCTCAGACAGACACACCAAAACTGCCAGACAAACGCACCCGGGTCTAAGCACCTTTCCATGGAAAGGCAACATTCAGCAGAGCCGATACTGTGTGAAAGGAGGTGTCAGAAACTTATTAAAGAAAATAGCAGACAACAGAAGCACTTGGCTTCCAGCTGCGGCCCCAGGCCTCCCCGTCCAAACCTTAGCTCCCTTCTCGCTCTTGCTTTACACCTGCCCCAGCCTCCATCCGCTTACTGCTCCACACTGTGCCACAACTAACCGAAAGCGCATGACAAAAATGGGATTATTGTGCCTGGTTTTCTGCTTTCAGGCTTGCTGTTCTGCAAAATACGCCTCTTTAGAGGATTAACCCAAAATTAAAAACAAAACAAGGCAGATTCCCACCAGCTACAAGCAGTCTCGCAGTCTGGTTCACAGAGTTTTTACACCGGTTCTCCCGGAGCCAAGGCCCACCCAAGGGGTCGACATTCTCATTCTGCAGAAAGCCAAGCACTACCCCAGCAGAACCTATGCCCGCACCTTCTGTGTTATGCCAGTGTGTTACTGCAGCAGTAGCTCTTTGCACCCAGAAGCGCCAGTCAGCCTCAGCTTCACGTGTGGTAACAGCAGGACTGGCAGAACGCGTGTGGCACCCCTCAGTGCGGCTGTCCCAAGCTACAAAGCAGCAGCACAGCATGGGATTGCTGTGACGTCCTCTCCCTCATTCATTACTCTAACACTTCTTCACCGATTTAAAAATTAAACAATAAAAAAGACTCCCCCTAAAAAGTGAAGCTGCTTGCATTAGACATTGTCTACGGAAAGGCCCTGGGTCTGCCTTTTTAGCAATTTACATTTTAATTTCAGCTTCATGACATCTGGGTTCCTCTCTGGGGAAGAAACAACAAGAGCACAGTAAATCCCTGACATACACCCTGCCCACCTGCTTTCCTGCCAGGCTGCCGCTGTGAGGTTTTGAACTGGCTCAAGACATAATCAGTGCAGCACAAAAGGATATTCCAGCCTCCCTGGGTAACAAACTGCTAATGGAAGGACTGCCTAACACAGAGCAGCAGTGGTAGGGTATTACAGGCTTGTCTTCAATAAATATACCGAGCACCTGCACTGCACAACGCAAGCTGGCTTGTTTTTAACAAAGATCTTGGCTGCAGGACTAGTGCCACAGCTAGAAGCCTTTTTTCCCTTAAAAAAAAAATTAAAACATGGATTTTGAAGTGGATTCTTCAGAACTTACTGCACAATATTCATAGTAAGTAATTACCTTATATTTGAGTTAGTGCTTTTGGAGTTCTGCTAATCAACATTTTAATACAAAATAGAGACAAAAGAAAGAAGCAGTTTGAAGAATGCACAAGATGATACCCAGAGATACAGTCCCCTGCAGAGAGGCTCCTTAATACTACGCGGTCTTGTGCCACATTATTTTTTACCGAGAGTGCAGTATAAAATGCAGAGTTAGAAAGAGACGAAGCATGTAGCCAGAAACTGGAAAACAAAGTGTTCACAGATACCACCACTGAGCAGATTCAAACCACAGCAGCTCCTGGACCTGAACAGGCTCCCAGACCTGTTCAAAGCAAGAGATGGGTAAAGTAACAGACCTCCACCTAACCTGCTATACTCCAACAGCATCAGAAGCAGCAATGAGCACCCATTTAAGCCTCCTGGGGGAGCTTCAAAGCATTTTGTAAAAAGGACAGTCCTGGATCAGACCTCCTTAATCCCATGACACCCCTGAGTCCCTCCCAGGGCAGCTCCCGGGCACAGGAGCAGTGCGGGAAGGCAGCGCTGCCGACTTGCGCATCTGCAGCCAGCCGCAGCAGCCCCCACTGGGCCACGGGGGCATCGTGGGGCCGCGGCCCACGCGCACCCACTAGGGTAGGCAGGAGCACAGGGGGAGCAGGAGGGAACGTTCCTCATTCCCACTGCTGTGCTCCCAAACAGGGCCGCCTGCCACCCACTGCTGCTGCGGCCTGCTCACCGCCACAGCAAGTGTATGGGC
>NW_010587129.1:0-44881 GCF_000705375.1 Tinamus guttatus | reverse complement strand
GCGGCACTTCCTCCACGCCCAGCAACAATTCAGCAAGCCTACCCTACAGTGGAATGTTTCAAGAATTTAGACTTCCTGATGTCTCTTCCCCCCCCGCACACACACTTCTGCAAAATACCTAGAAAAAAAAATTAGATTATTCGAAAAATAATCCTTCCAAAAAAATGTGGAAAGGATTCAGAAGATATACATGTCCAGAGGTAGGCCCCATGAAGGCAGGGCCAAATTCTGCTTACTAGTTACATCAGATTAAGTGCAGTGACTTGTTAGAACTCAGAGGATTTTCTGCAGAATCAAAAAAAAAAGTTTACACCAAAGGAGAGGGTTTGTTTAATAAACATTTAATTTCTAAGAAAACTGATTGGTGATTACGGTACTGACAATGTGGTTAATTGCTCAACAAAATTTTATTTACAGGACAAACGCATCCCGCTAGCTATCAAACAACGGCAGTTTGAGAGGGCTCTAAGCTGTCTTCATAAAATTCATTTTTGTACTGAAGAGATCCTTCAACATTATCTCCAACTAAAAGTATGGTAATAAATTGGTTCACTGTTTCTGGTCTTGATATGAACCCTGAAAACTCAAATTTTCATATTTAGTCTAATTTGTATATCTGTAAAAAATGATTCACTGACAGGCTTTTCATCCTGTCAAGGATTTATTTAACAGACAATTATGCTCATTTGAAATAAGGCTACTCTTCTAGCAAATTATTCAAGGACATAAAGTTCACACCAATCTGAACTCACTTCCCTGTACAGACAATACTCTGTTTGCTCCTAATATAGGTAAATCAGTGCAAGAGAAACACACTTTCAGTTTAAAAATGATATGGCAATTAGAGTAGATTTTTGACAGAATTCACTAAGATGATGCATGTGTTTTTCTAAAAAAGATAACAACTTTCTATACAATTTTGTATAGCTTCTCTGTATTTTATTTTTTAGATTTTAGAGGTGTTTATCCATAGCATTTTTATCTTGCCATTCATCTTGCCCTAAGCAAGATAAGGATTCACTCTTAACCAAAAGCAACTTATCTGTTAGTACAGTACTGTTCCCTAGCTAAGTTCCTCTAATTGTCAGATAACTCTCCCTCATCATTTTTAGACATAGTTTCCACAATCTTTAATTGCCATTTTCTCATTAGCTTCTTTTAGAGTCACAGAAGACTGCAGTCTTCTGTTTTCAACGTTGCTACTGAACAAAATAAATAAAATATAAATTAAAACCCCAGGAACCTTTTCCTCCTGTGTGCATTGGATGAAATACATGAAATACATGCTCTTTTTTTTGGCTCGCTCTCTCTAAAATAGAATCATTTAACTTTTCAATGGTCTTGTTAAAAAAAAAAAAAACAGATTTTCCTGTCCCCCCGCATCTTTGTTTCTCCTCTTTATCAATTATATGCCAAACATTAATTTAATACACAGCTTAAGCAGCTCTGCAGGAAAAGCCAGGTGGGGACTTTGCAAGGGGACTTTGGAGGACATTTGAGAAGGTGACTGTGTCAGAGCTCTTGCTGTAATGTCAACCAGCAATTCTTAGTGTTAAAAGGGGTTGTGGCATATATGAGCATAGGACATGCAATCTTTAGTCACGGGATGCATCAAACTGGTGATTTTGATATTTTAAAGGGATATGGATCTAAACAGAGGGAAAATCATCCTCATTTACTAGAGGGAATCCCGTGGTGATATCTCAGTAACTAATTGCTACACATGCTAATATGAAAACTTAAAACAGATAAAAGATCAAAAATAGAGCCCCCAAAACCAGGCAAGAAAAAAAAAATGCCTCCAGAATTAATGGTCATAAAGCCAAGGAGGTTGGGGGGGGTTACTATAATAAATCATTTTACAATAAGAAGGGCTGCTGTGGGAGATAAAGATGCTGCACTAAATCAAGAGGCAGCATCTTACCTCACTTGCTTCAGGTCTTGCCACAGAGCACTGCCTAAATATTTGATACAGTCATTCATAGAGCATTTATTCCTTCACTGACTTGTAATTCTGCTGCTTTTGATCAACTTTGGATAAACAGTTAGTAGTAAAAATATATTACCAAGTGTTATTCTCCTTAGAAGGACCTGGCAGCCTGAGTCCTAGCCAAACAGCAGCAACCCCAGCATGCTGTGAGGAGTAACATGCAACAGAGATTGTACAGAAAAAGAAAATTCACCTTACAAATAAGAAACACACTGCGCCACTTTCAGGACCTGAAGACAGACTCTTATTTACTAGTATAACATTGCCTACAATAACACTGTTGTCAATAACACCATTATTTCCTCATCTTGTTCTACAACCATCAATGGTTCTAGTTCCCTGATTTGCCCTACAATAATAGATGATGCAGGAAACTTGGAGTATTGACTGCAAACCAATTATGTGGCATTTGCTCCATCCAGCTGCGCTATCCCTTTCTTCTTTTCTTCTGCTTGCTGGTCACGTCAAAATGCTTTATCCCAAAAACACTCTCCCATTTGGCTTGAACAATTTTTGAAAGCCTTGTCCAACAGTGAGATGAACAGAGCAGGACAAATAGTGGAAAATAAACACTTTCCTGAATCCTGGCCCTCATTTTGATTCTGTTTTTTTATTTGTTTGTTTTGGGGTTCCTTTTGTTCCTTTCCCATATCCATTCACATGCATGAGTTTGTATTTGCATAAATGCTGGGAATAAGGACCATACAAGTACTCATTCACATGCAAACAAGGGTATTCACTCTTGTTCCAAAAGTGTTTGCCCTCTCTTCACAAAGCCTCAGTAGCTCAGAAAAATATCATGTATACCACCTGGCCAACAATACTCCATCAATAATATTAACTAGTCCAAAGGTAAAGTGGACAGAACAACCTTGATGTTCACCATAGTGTCTCCATACAACTACATCCTGAGAATAAACATACACAAATCAGACTGCACACACGCTTCAACAAAAAGAAAAGCATGCTCAATAAAAAGGAAAGTAAAGTTAGCTGCTTGAAAAACCAGCGTTGCCTCTGTCGCCATTCAGAGTGCCTTTAACACCTAGCGCTACTTTCTGCTGCCACATGGGCTGGCAGATTTCTGCTTCAGGGCTTTGTCACTTATTTCCTTCTGATGCACCACAACAACAAGCCACAGAAAAAGAGAAACCCCTTAAGGGATGGTTGGGATGCTCACTTAAGAATATAAGCAGCAACATTCAAGTCACTGTCACTAACTTGTATAAACAAATACTTGAACTTGCTTTTCTATATTCATGGTAAATTACACTGCGGATCTCTTCTGTAGCTGCTCTTTGTTACACTCATCTGCTAAAAGTGCAAAGATTTTCTCACAATTTATTTTTTTATGTTTTCACTTGGCCAGCAAGCATCAGGTAAGATAAGTGCACTTGCTCTGAAGAGATTCAGATTCAAGTTCATCTTCCAAACTGCTGGTTTGCCAACATGTCTTGAGCATCAATTTTCGCTTCTGATGCAAGAACTTTTAAACAGATAATGCAGTGTATGGGGATCTCAATACTGCTCCTCCATCCCTTTCCCAGGTCTCCTATCCTGGAATATATTGATTTTGAAATGTATCAGCACTTTCTGAAAAAGAATTTTTGTTGAAAAAATCCTAGCTATTTCCAAACATCCTACTTCTCCAAGTGCAAAAGAATGAGGCCTAAGATGTATCATGTATTCATCTCCTGACAATAATGGAAATTCTACATACAAAATAGAAATTAAAGATTTTAGTCAAAGACTGTGAAAGCAAAACATTATTCAGGGACTTTTTCTTAGTTGATCCTTTGCTAGAAATTGTTCTATCAGTGATTTCATGTATGCCCTTCATGTTTTTCTTCCATTCTCAAGAAACATCCTTAGAAAAGAAATCTGATCTTACAGATAACAGGTAATTAACTGTTTTAAAAAACACTTTTTCAAACAATCTAACAAATGTTATCTCACATCTTGGTATCAGTTATGACAACTGCAAACATTGACACAGGCTTCAAAACAAAAACTTATCTTTTATACCTGTTGTCTAAAAAAGAAAAAAAAAATGCAACGGTCAATATTCATCTTATATGTATAGTGAAAACTTTCCAGATCTAAAATACATATACATTTTTGAAAATCTCTTCAGAACAAACACTTTCCATTTCTTAGGAACCAAGACTGTACACATCACACACTGGCCAGCCTGAATTCTGAAAATGGTAATGAATGCATTAGGAAAAAGAAATGATCTCTCCTCGCACTTAAAAAACTGCACCGTGGTTTGCACTTCCCAGGAAGTGAGCCCTAAAGTAATCTGACTAAGCAGGAAAATCAGGAATTTGCTTCTTAATCTGTGGTCAGTGTGTCAGGAACAGCTTTAAAGACAACTAAAAATAGCCCAGGAAATAACTTTGCTTTAAAATAAAAATAATACCACACACATTCTCACACATCCAAGAAACCAACTGATCAAACTGAGCAGAGGGAAACAAAGTAATGAGTACTCAGGCCATGGCTGCAAAGAGAAACCATGTTAGTAACATATCTCATGATGTGCTGTAGCTTTTCTTCACAAAGTTGAGGCAGCCCTTTGGTTAGAACAGTAGTTCTCAACTTTTCGGATGAACCACAGTCTTTCCCCCTCCCCCACAAGATTTTGCATTTACCGGAATTATTTTTGGTTGAGCTGTACCATTTTCTCTCAGGTTGCTTTCTCATTTTCAAGAGATTACACTAGGCTGTAGCAATGACGAGGAGATAACACAAGGCTTCTATTTCATATGTGTTGACAGGTATATTTTGCATGACTTTAACTTATCACTTGCATTATGAATATAAGCTCTGTTTGGATAGCAATTGATTTACAAAACAGACTCCATGCAGTACACAAACTGATTCCTCTCACCAAATACGAAAGACTTTCTCAATGCAACAGCTTGGTGCAGAAGAGCATGCTGAGCTGAAAAGCAAATACAGCTATCTGATTAATTGATTCTGACCTCATAAATATTATACTTTGGGGGCTCTAATGGAACTTCCTGGGGATAAATTGCATGGTTCACCTCATTCATTTATATCTCTGGCTGACAGATGTACATTATGAAATGTCACTGAATATTCTGGCAATAAATGAGGTATAACATTAGCATCTTGATTCTGTTTTCCTGAAGGAACACTTTTGTTAAATGAATCCCACACCAGTAAAAATATTATTCTCTACCATGTATGTCTTTCTATTTTAATCAATCTCCCAGAAATACGTATTGGTCTTCCAAAAAACACAGAGCCCTGGTAAATTAATAAAACAAGCTGTTCTTTTGTTGTGCATGTCTCTATTGTGAAACAATATTGTTGGCGAATATTGGACTGTGACAAGCATTTGATAGCATAGTAGTTGCACTAATGTTATGGTTATTATCTTTACTACCATGCAGTGAAACACAGTTAATTAAAATACAGTGAAGAAATTGCTCCCTTCCCCCACCCAGACATAAACAAAACAATAATTTTGTGTTTGTAGGCAGCATAGAGTCCCCTGACCCCCCACATTTATTTAGACATTATACTGTTTTTTTTATTATTATTATTGCCATTTGAGAAAGATAAAACTGCATATAGTGGTCTAGGAAGTAACAGCAAATAAGCAGCATACACGCAGTTTAATGAAATGACATGCTGTGATGCATTCCAAGAGAATTCATAAGAACATGTGCCACGCCACTACAAGGTGCAAATTCCAATAACCCATTAATCCTGGCCATGAATAGGCCATGACTGCAAAGGTAACTTTGTCAAAGGAAAGGAAGAAGGGGAGGATGGGAGAAGAGGAAGGGAAGAAGGATGAGGGAAGCAGACAGAGTTCCTGGCAAGTGCAGTAGTTAAAAGAATAAACCATCCCTATGGGATTAAGCCTACTTTTAACTATCCTCTTTTTCCCCACCCTTAAGACATAATTGTTACAAAGGACAGCACTGGAAAAATGTGTAATTTCTCTCTCACTAGTCATTGACAGCTATTGCAGGCTTATGAGTCCAACTGAGGCTAGGAGATACTTAATCAGATATCATTACGTCCAAGACAGCTTCTGAAAAGCCTCATGATAGCTGCCTGCTGCAAGAATGGCACAAGGCAAGGAGCAGACATCTGCAGTTTCATCCTGACCATGGCCACAGGCACATTCTTCTCTACCAAACCCTCTGTTTTTTTAGGCTTCTCCAATTCCCTCCCTTCCCTTCTCACAAAGGGAGCGAAGGAGAGAGATCGAGTTAGGAAAAACAACCATTACAGGGCTTTGTCATGGCTGCAAACAGAGGTTGAAAGTCACAGACTTTGTGCCTATGTATTTATTGATCTATTCTCAGGCCCAGATTGCATCTGCGCTGTAAGGGGACTGCAAAGCCCATTCTGCCTTTTCACACAAGGGCAGAGGTCAGCTGTCACTTCAGTCCTTACACTCAGAGCTTTCAGAAGGGCTGGAGAGCATGTGCTGGAGGCAAAGAGCACCATCTAGCAAAGAGAGCAGAAACACAAGGCCAGGCTCTGGGAAAGGTAGCCACAAGGAGAGCACGCTGTCTCTGGCAGACAAGGACACCGGGGCTCTGGGGACATGGATGCTGTGAGAAAAGCTCCTCCCTGCTTCAGTGTCATTGACTTTGCTCGGTCAGAGTCATGAATTAGGCCCTGTAAAAATCACAGGTGTTTGTTTTGTTTCTTAAAGCAAAGGAGAGGAAGAGGTAAATTGTAATTTCTGTGGCATTGCCTTCCTGCTCAGGCTCCATATTTCTTGGGTTTATTCTGCTAAAAATAATATGATTCCTAGTCACAATGTCTGTACGTAAGGATGCTTGCTAGTGTTGTTATCTATTAAGATGGAGGTGGAGATGCATTCAAGACCTGTAAACAGCATCTCCACTCTAGAAAAAAAATCATTACAAGCAACATACACTTAGGTTTAGATAAAAAGATAGATATAAAGATGTGAGCAGTATGATCATGGTTATGATGGTCAGCTTTACTGTTAATATTTTTCTGCTGTTTAAAGAGACTTGCTACTTCTGTTTCTATCTCTTTCACAACTGGCAGAAACAGAACACCATAGGAGTGGGTCTAGTTAAAACATGGGAGCTACCTCACCCCACACTGCCTTAGGACAGGGGATATCATCATGCATGTGATGAACTTGCTAACAAACCAAGGTCACACTTGCACAGTACCCAGTGCCATAAATCTCACCCAGCCTGAGGCTTATTAGCCAGGGTCCTCTGGGACTACCCAGAACTTCACTGTGTGCTGGGAAGGGACCCGATTTTCTTCAGCTTCAAACTCTTCCACCACTGAGAGTCAGGAGTGATTTCACTAGTCACAAGCTACAAATATTATACCAAGCTGAACAATCCTGATTCTCTCCAGCAGAGAGCAGCCATATGAATAAATACACACCAGCTTTATTTTCTAAATCAACGTGTGGGAAACAGGTTGCTTCAACAGGGCAAGAGTTCACTTGAAAAAAGTTAATCATATCACATTCATGCTTAATGTAAAACGTCTAGACAGTATTGACTGTATGTCCTGCCTGTCCTTCCAGGAAAAGGCATTAGCTGAGAGACCTGAAGCTATGTTGCCATCAAAGTCTACAGGCTTTTTTTGGACACAGCTTGCTTTCTGTGCATAAAATACGCTTGCATGGCGTTGCAAGTGATGCAGCTACATACACCTCACTAACACAAGAGGAGGAAGTGGAAGACAGGGGAAGGAATCTTTACCCAACTGTGAAGACATTTACTTGCTTTGCAACATTTTGTATCTGATAGGAATAACGAAATATGTATATATGGTACAATTACTTTGCTTTAAAGATATCTAATACGCTAGCTTTAATTTTGATCACTGAACCTCAATAGCAATCTATAAAAGTCAATATTTTTCCTTCTTTTTTTTTTCCTCCTTTCACAGACTTTTTTTTACACTGTTTAGACAGTAGCAGATGTTTTTTAGCTCCACAGTTTTACATTTCTTATAGCTACTTCAGTGTTTCATATTCACCACAAACTTCTATAAACGGCCCAGCCAAAACATCATTAATTCTCCCTGCATCAGCTCGCTGTGCTCTGAGGGTACAACAGTGAAGAACAGGAGCTGCCCTAATGCTCGAGACTAGCTGGGTTGAGTTTGCCTTCCTCAGAAATCACCTGCTTTATTCCTAAGGCAAGTCAAGCCCCAGAATAGCCAGTGCCCATCGTGGCACACAAGCAGCCTTAATAGAAAGGGCATTTATTTGACCAGAAATGTTTAAAGAATTTATGGCCGCCAATAGTGTCACCCAACTCTTTATATTGTTGTTGAACAATAGAAAAGACACATCACTCAAAGGCTCCTCTTTTCTCCAGTGACATTTCTATTAAAAACAATTCTGCATTGCTCTTTAAATAGAAAAAGGCCTGAAATGCACAGCCAGGTTCCTTCCTTTTCAAGCAGGGGACTGAGCCATTGTGTTACTCATTTCTCTTTTCCTCCTAATGACCAAAAGACACCCTGTTGCAAATATTTGCAGTTTTCTTCCCGCATTATCCATGATTCAGTTTTCCGAATACGGTCAGGCACAGGATAAGTGTTGGTCAGTGCAACATACATATCTTTGGAGGGAAGGCAAGGCAGAGCAGGAGGGGTGACAAGACCAAATAGAAGAAATAAGAAGAATTTGAGACAAATAAGTTTGTAGTCTTGAATGCTTAGCAGTAATACTAGAAATGCTCTCCACACCAGACAGAACAGGTAAAGTCTGGAAACCAGTGGCATTTACAGAACTTGGTTAAATATTAAGATAGATATTCTTTATGAAACAGTGTTTATGAAATGATGAAGGAATGAATGCTTGGCAGGCACCTATCACTGTGTACATTCACAGTAGCATAGACTGGTTAGGCAAAGCTATTTTAGAGGAACAGAGAAGAATGAATAAAATTAAACCAAAGTTGTTACATGGAGCAACCCCCTCTGACCTTCTAATTGACAATGAAATAAAAAATACAAAGCACCAGCCACTCCATGAAGTCACTAAACTTCCAAAAATGAAACGACACTGTTTAACATTTTGTGTTTACAGGCCCTGGAAGGTGGTGGAGGGGATACAAAACAAAAAACCACAACAGTCATCTACTTAAAAGTAGAAAAGCTTTTTCTGTAATACTGAAATAGCCCATAAACTACAGTCCTCCAAAAGCAAGCAAAAGAGCTTTGTTTAAGCATCCATGAATGAGTTAACTTTGGTCTAAGCTAAAAGCCTCCACATATTCCGAAGTATTTATCCCTGATTAGCCACGGCTATTTCTACTTGGCATCCTTGCCAGCAGAGCTGACCTGACTGAGCTTTGCTGTTCTTTGGCTGCTGGGCTAGACCAAATTACATCTTCCTAAGTACAAGAAGATGCAGACAAAAGCAGGAAAAACACCTCTGAAGCACGAGATTTTGCTAACTCCCAGGGCTACTTATTTTCCCATTGTCTGGATCAGTGCACATGATCCACACCGTGGTTTTTTTTGTTTGTTTTTTTGGTACACACACAAGTTCACTAACCAGTTTTAATCATAAGTGAGAGAGAGCTAGCGCCATAAATGTTTAGTGAAATATCACATGGCAGAGTTTATCATGATCTATTTTTCCAAGCTTTTGTCAAGCTTATTAGATTGAGTTCTCTATTTTGTATGCTGTCTTCAAATCAACGCTCTGTCTTTTGGCAGTAAACTTCTATGAAAGATAGTCGAAGCCCAGCTTCAGTGCTATTGCCTTGCCTTACATGCTGAGGCTGACCAGCTCCGTTAGCGCTGGAATCCAAATCAGGAATCAAAGGCAGAGAAATTAGTTTCACAAACCACATCTGGCACATCCTACACCAGGGGCCTAAGGCAGCTGTGGTAACACCCTGCCATACACCCAAGAGGATGCCACAAGCAGGATGCATTGGAGGTGTTCCCAAAGGGCAGAGAGGAGAGCTAAGCAGGAAAGAAGGCATCATTAGAAAAGTATTTCCAGCAGCTGATGAAAATGGATATTTTAAAGTGCATGTATGCAAATATCTGAGCAAACCACAAGGCAAGAAAGTCAATAGTCAAAAGTCAGTGCTTTCTGAGAAAACTGTCAGAACAGCCCCAAAAGAATAGTAAAGAAACAGAATTTCAGCAAAACCCCAAACACTCCTGATCCTCTCAAAGACACTAGTCAGCTTCCAACTTCAGAATAGATCCCTAACCAGAAAAGCATTGAAAAAATAAATCCAGATCCTGCCTTTGATTTCCTCATTTCAATTTACATAACCTACCTGAAAGGGACTTAAAAAAGAAGAGGCAAACACCACAGAGAGGATTTGCATAAGTCATGCCGAAGCAAGGATGCATGCTGGCCTTCAAAGTGGCAACCATCACCATGAGCTCTTTCTTCCCCGCTCATTTTTCTTTCCGATTGCTCCCTAGTGATTTTCTTGTGCGCCTCGCGCAGAGTTGCATGGAAAAATGCTGCCCTCCAGTGGCTCTCCCCGGGCCGGTGGGATAGCCCGGGGGCTCCCGCGAGCAGGGCCTTCATCCCCGGGAGCAGCAGAGAGGGGCAGCGGGAGGGATGCAGGACCTGCTGGCACCTGGCCTTTCACCAGCATCTCAACGCCAGGATGCGGCGACCCCAACTGCTCCTCGGCAAGTTAGTCACTGATTTTAATCTCAGGCAGACAGGCTCTCTGCTCACTTACATGCTTGAAGAGTCCTGTTTTTTTCTCTCTAGTAGTATCAGAATATAAGATTATAAATAACCGAGAAAATTAATACATAATTTTAAGATATACTCTGAAAGACTAAAGTATGAAAACGTCAGCGATTGAGGGGAAAATAACTCAAGTCTTCCTTAATTTATTTTCTCCAGTTCCTAGACATTCCCAGATTCTCAGACTGAAAGTGTAGTCTAATTCTAGAAAGCAAGGTGGAATGGCATTCTTATGCATTACGTGCATTTAACATTATTCAGCAAGATGGGGGAGGAATTTCTGTAACCATTATGTTACATGGCTTGCAGTCCTGCAGCTGAGTTTGCAAATCCTACTAAAGCACTGGGGAGAGGCCCTTCCACCACAGCTTGGTAGTTCCGCTCCAGGTCAGGAAGGTGCACTGCTGCCACCAGTGACACAGCCAGTGCTGCCACCTCTGAAGAGGTGCAGAGAGCTGCTTGCAGAGACACACGAGCAGCTCCCACCGTGCCCTCTGCACACAGCAGCTGAATTCCGACCCTTTCCTCCATTCCTGTGCTCACAGGTGCCAGCCACAGAGCTCAGGGCTCCGTGGCACCCAGTCCACCCCATCCTCCTGGTTCCTTTCCCCATGGAGGTTACCAGCCCACAGGAGAGCTTCCTGCCCTGCTTCCACTGGGATAAGCCTAGTTAGCTTCACCCCTTTGACCAGCAGGCACCAGCTCCCCAGGCTTGCTGCCCAGCAGGGAGCAGAGGGCTCCCACCGCAGCGGCGTGACGAGCCACCCGGCCAGGGGAAATCTTGTCCCACACAACTGCTGCCACAGAGGGCCAACAGGGACAGGAAGACAAGACTGCAAATTGCTGAGTGAAGGGCAGTGACTTCAGGAATGGCAAGAAATCCACTTAGGTTGCCATACTTCAAAGAACATGGCTTTGCCATAAACAAAGATGGCAGAGAAAGCAGTGCTACACACAAGTGATCCGCAGGGTCACCAACATACACTATGAAAAAGCTCTAATTTGCCACATCTGCTACTGTATATCTTGCACATAATTTCAACTTCTCATTTGGCAATTCCTTGTTTCATAAACTTACCTATTAATTATCCAGTCTATTATTTATTTTTCAAATCTTTCAGACACTCAATATTCTCCACAAGTTTTTACATTTATTTTTAAGGGAAAAAAGAATACTAAATTCATGTAGTTCCTCAAGACAGAGCAATCTGGCAGGAAAAAGAACAATTATTTTGGATACAAACATTAACACTCATTTTTCTCAGATTTCAAAAATCAATGTACACTTCTGCTTTTAAATCACTTTACAGACACAATGCATAAGAGACCCTTGCACAGCCCTGGTCCTACACCAATGGACAACGTCCCCAAAGAAAATGGAAAGATTGCCTTGGGATCTTCTGCAGAATTCACCAGTGTTAAAGGACGCAGTCAGCCTGGAGGGTTGTCTGGATATTTCTCAGACCACTGTATATAACTGAGGAAAGACACTAGGTTTATAGATCACCTGACCATGCTGGAATGCAGCACATGTGATAAGATCAGAGGGAAAAGAAAAACATCCTAATTTTCAGATGCTGCACTTGTGCAAAAATGTTAAAATCTATACTGCGTTTGAGAGCTTCATGGCTCATCTTGTGCCAAAGTCCAAAAATGGGAAGTAAAATCTAAGACTTCTGTCTCTTTAGGCATCCAGAAAATAAAGTTAACAGACAAGAGAACTCCTTGTACCACTGTAAAAATACAATTTGGTCTCAAGTTGTGTTCTTCATTCCCAGTATAAATCATTCTCAGTAATAAACTCCTGCTAATTTACGGCAATCTTTTCATACATATGGAAGTATAGCCCTCCAAATTCATGAACTCCTACTCTGTTTGTGAAGTTTAAGAAAGTCTATTTCTAGTTTTGAAGTTTAAATACTTGGTCCCTTCAAACCTATATAAATAGTTCAATTTTAAATCAACCAAGTCACAAATCAAGGGCTCTCTCTTAAGGCACAGGGTCACTACAACTGGGCACAAGACCTGCAACATGTGGAATAGGAACTTATATACTCTGCAGGACAATACTAAAGAGACTACATCCCCAATTACTCTTTTTGGTTAAATCTACAGATAAATACCACCTATATCTGTTTATTCAAGAAGTCTCTCTTCTAATTTCCCTTCACAAAATGTTTTCCTCCCTATCAACAAAATGCCCCACTGGACATTTTGCAGAATTCTTGATGACTCCAGTTTACTGAGCATGTACTCTAAGCAGACATGATTTTACACTTCGCAGAGGTGTTGTTGCAGTATGTTTTAAAAGGATGAAGAATTATCAAAATACGAGAAGAATCTCCTTAGGGCCTATCTAAAAGCATTAAAATCCAGCAAAGTTAAAGGAAAGACAGATTAACATTTCACAATGAATATTTTTTTCCTTTTTACATATACTTTTTATTACAGCTAGTTATGTAAGTTATGCTCTCCTAGTTTTCTAGGATCCAAAAAAACTGAGCGGTAACTCACCCCGCTTACTTTTTCTCTTCCACTGTTACTAGGATCATCTCTTTCAACGGTTGTCTTTAATGTCATTATTTTATGTTTAATCACAGATGCTTACAAAAAAACTCAAAGCAGAATCTCACAATGAAAGTGTCTGAGGATATTATGTAATAGATTAGTAGAATGGAAACTTCCAATTTCCAATCAATAAGACTGAGTAAATTATTTTCTTGAGTAGTCTAATTACTGTGAAATATCTCAACCAAAACCTCTTCTAAACTCCATCCATCATTCACAATATGCAGCTTTGTCAGAAGTAATATCCATTTATCTGCTGCATTTAAAATAATGGAACTAATGAATTGAATCGTTATTTACAAAAATTCCTTATAAAAAGCAATGAAAAAAGCAACTGTTGCATCAAATAAAAAAAATAAACAGTGCTACATTGATATATCTCAACAGCTGTAATATTGCTTTCAAATCTTTTGATGTAGACATCAAAAAAGGAATAAGAGAGGAAAAAGTAGCAGCTTCTCTAATTCGAAAGACCAAAAACTCCTCTGTTCCTGTAAACATTTTCTGTTGAAAATAAATAAGCAAGCCTTACAAAAAAGAGAAGGCTCATCTTAATCTTTTACTTTGCCAAAAAAAAAAAAAAAAGGCAAGAAAAGAGAAAAAGAGGAAACAATCAAGAAAGAGGAATTAGGAACCTCAAAGAGAATAATTATGCAGGGGGAAAGGGAACAAGGAGATGCTCAACTAAATCTGAAATGTCAGGCTTCCAGAAAAAAAGATGCTCTCAGAAGAAGAGTGACCACCTCTTGTTTGATCCTCTGGAGAACTTGTCTCACTGTGCCTGTGCCCAGCATTGCAACAAGGGAGAGGCTCTGCACCTCTTTGAGAAAGAAGCACAGGAGAGCACTGCCCTGACTGTCTTGGGACCAGTGCTTACAGCTCTCCTGGTCTGTGTGTGGAAAAACCCCTGTATATCTGGCTAACCTGTTTTCTGGGTTTTTTAACCTTTCAGAAAAGTTTACTGAGACTGTTCAAGCTGTAGATTACTGCTAATTTAGTTGTTTGGATTGCAACAAGGTTATCAAGGGCTAAGCACAGCCACCCTGTTGGCAAATTGGAAGGAGAGATGGCAAACGTAAAATAAAAGCATAGAGCGTTATCTGGTAGCAATAGCTTCTTCAGCCAACCCAGCATAGCTAGAAAATGACATGTCCACTTAAGAGGAAACTCACATATTTCACTGGACAGTACCTCAAGCCAAACCACCAAGCACATTCTAGGGTGCTTCCAGCTGCTGTCAAACCCAACATGCCATGAAGGGATACCACAAAAGAGGAAATATGCAAGTCCCCTCCCCTGGAACAGCCCACCTGTGGGATTCACCCTGCTGACAGTGACAATCTCATGCATTAGTCCAAATCCCAATAGTACAGCTAAGCTGCTGGAGTTCCCTGATGCAGCTCAGAAAACCACCCTCCCAAGGAGTTGTTGAGCTACACAAAAACACACAAAGGCAACTCAGAATACAACCATTAAACTAATAGTGCCATTGCTAAACCACATTATCGCACACTTAAGTAGGGCTCCTGTCACATGAAGCAATGAGAACAACATAGTGCTCAGCATTTCCACACCTTGAAAAGCGCTGTTGCTTGTGCCTCAGCTTGCTGTTCATAGCACTTAGCACTTTTGTCAACTTCCAAGTACTTTGAAACACGTTAATGAGCAATTTAAAAATAAATAAATAAATAAACTGTCATAATATAACAAAGAAAAAGTCTACAGGATTGTTTTGCCCAGAGCTGTGGGCAGCAAACGAGTGCATTAGAAAAAAACATAGGGCCAGATTGGAGACACAAAAAGCACCTTAGTATCTAATCCCATCCTGTAGAGGGAACACAGTAAAAACACTAGGAGTCACAGTTATATTTAAGGACACGCCTGTCCTGGATACCTCATTTCAAAATGTGAGTTGTCACTAATCAGCTTTAAGCCTTCCTCACACTTCATCAGACTGTTGTGCTGACTACTCACACTGGTCCCCCATCAAGAGATATCATAATAAAGAGCTGTCTTGGTTTAGCCACTCTTTGGGCCTTCCATTTCATTTCCTACATGAGCTGTCTCAAATATCAAGGGCGTCTGAAGTGTCCCCCACACAAAAACATACAAACTTATATTCATTGACTGTCTCTTCCCAGTGAAGATCTCTGGAAGAAAAATAGTCCTCTGGAGATCAAATAATAAAGAAGACTATATTAAAAGTATAAACCAAGTCACACAATATTTTGTATAAAACACACATCTCCAGGGACAGTGCAGTATCTTTGAAACAAATTGCTATAAAGAACACAGAAGCAGACAGTAGGAAAAGAGAACACTTCAACTGAAATAAGAAAAAGAAATAATGAACTTAAGATTGCATTTGGACTATGCCAAGCAGCATTAGGACAGTTGAGGAGTGGGTTTCTTTTCTGGATATCAGAGCAGAGTTAATAGAAAGCTTGACAAATAGAAATAAATCTGGAATCTCAGCCACTGGGAGGTTGTAATAATCTACAAATAGTTACATAGTGGCCAGTTGATACCCTTTTACTAGGGCACTCAGCATTAGCCTCTATTTGACACAGAATATTAGGCCAACTAGATATTTGGGCTAAGCAATACTCTTAATTCTTCTATTCTATTCTCCTATTCTTTTATTCTATTCATACATAGCTAGAAAGGAAGAGATTTAAAATTCCATGTTATAGGCATGAAAAGATTTTAGAAGAGACACAACTATACTCAAAAAGAATTACAGCATTTCTTATTCTTTGTCCTTGTATTTTATACATGGCTGGACAACTTCACTGCATACTGATAAAGTTATATCACAGAAACCAAACCTTTAAGGAATTATTCAAAAAAGATAGCACTAAAAAAAATCCTGTATCTGAAAAATTGCAGCTAATGAATCCCATGTGGGAAACTGGTTTTTATAGATTTTATCATTTCTGGCTCATTCTTGAGTCAATGACTGGCTAGTCTAAAAACTGAACAGCACAATTTACCAGTTCAAGAAAGAGAGACAGAAAATGGAAATCTCTTCCAACAAGAAAGGTAGAACTTCCAGTACATTTTTGATCTACTGGAGAAAGATCATGAGGAAAGAATGTCAAGAACATATGTCCTTGGTATGTATCTGGTTTCCTTAGGAAGACGACATTTTTGACAAAGAAAAAAAATTTTTTTTGGATATCTACCAACACTGATCATCAACACTGATGAACTCCAGTATGGTATGTATCTGGTTTCCTTAGGAAGATGACATTTTTGACAAAGAAAAAAAAATTTTTTGGATATCTACCAACACTGATGAACTCCAGTGCTGGAATATCTCATGAAAAATGTTTTATTTCTGTTAAGGCAATATTTTTCTATCAAAAATTATTCTGGATGAAAACATGAGTGTCTCTGTTTACAGTATATCTACACAGCAAGTTTAGAAATGAAGCAATACATCTTACATGTAAACCTCTGGGGTACTGTTTTCATAAAAATAAGAGTATTTGTGATTTTGAATTTGGTCTGTCCATGTTTTAAAGTTATATTTTTCCCCATTCAGGAGAAAAAGTGGTTACATAATTACAGTGAGTAGGAATTAAGTTCAAATCATAAATAGGTATTTACTATGATTAAAAATATTAAAAATGAAAAACTGATAGGATCTCTATACACATTCTAGTTTACATCTGCTTTACTCTTGCTATGTGATTATGTTGAGCATCTGTCTACAAACAATTCACACAGAAAAATATTCTAAAAATACCCTAATCTGTTTGCAATTGATTTCAATTGCTTTTGTTCAAAAGAATTTGGTATAAGTGCACAATTTAAAGACAAGCGTTATTCTGACTGCTGCTAAAAAGTGCTTCAATAATTATTTGAAGGAAAAACTAAGAAAGGAAGGACTAAATAGCAGGCTTTACAGATACCAACCCCTGTCCTGCCCAAGACTGTTTCTACAAAATGTGCTTATCCTGTCCATCTGAAGATGCTGAACTGTCCTCAGAAGTTTACAGTTTTAAACGTTAAAAGAGTCTAACACTTTTTGAAAATCTGTCCTCCTTAGAGCCATGAGTTCACCTCAGGTAAGCAAAAAGTGAAAAACATAAAGGCTCCATTTTTTTTTCCTGCAAGAACAGCAAATCTCATGGATGGAAAACAGTGTGGGATTGTATATGCTCCAGGCTTTCATTATCTGAAACTTGGATGCCTAACTTCCTACACTGGTGCTTATAATCACTTTGCCAACTTCCACTACAATGACTAATTCTGTCATGTTTAGAACTTTTTGAAATAATTAATGTTTAGTAGCTCTAATTTTAAAAAGTGTTATCTGGGACAGATATAAACCAGATTTAAACATAAGAATACACACTGAACTGTATTAATTTAAGTGCCAGACCGTCAGTTAAAATGATGCATCTGTCTTTTGTTACAACCTTCAGATTACAAAGAAGAGATAGAGGATATTGAAAGGAGGCAAGAGTATATTTACTAACTGACAAAAACACTGTCGCAATAAATTCAAGACTGGGACCTTCATGAGAACAGAAAAATCCACACCACAGAGTCTGACTACAAAATCCACTGGAAAATGCAGGAATTATATTTTTATCTTTAATCATAGTCATGCCTGTCAGGAGACTTCTTAAAGGCAAACACATTGATAGGTCTCTCCAAGTGGTTTCCCTGTCCTTCATGCTTTTCCTCAATCTGCCCATTGAAACACATACTTAAACGGTTATTTGTATAAATGAACATAATACTGTGGCTGCAAATAGATAGAAATACTTTTATAATACAGGAGACTGTTTTTAAAGAGGTAGTGTTGCTCATTTTTCTATTCAGCACCATGAAATTATACCTGCAGTTTAAAATAATTTATTACTTTCAAGCTGGGGAGGAGCAGGATATTGTCTCCTTTAAAAAATTTCAGAACAATCACTCTTGAATTTACACTGATAATTCCCTTCAAGACAAGAGAAAAAGCCAAACCAGGTCAACTGCAGTTTTGATCCAAATTTGAGAAGTTTGTTGAGACTGATACAGACTGTTGCACAAGACACTCCCAGAGTATTTAGGAAAGAAAACATATGCTTTGGCAAATCATATCCTTCACATGGGGAATTAAGTCTCTCAGACAGGATGGTCAGTTACTGTCTGAAGGGGAATGGGAGTCTCCATTGCGTGGGTCCAGCAGCATCTTCAGCTGGATCAGGTGATACTCCATGAACTGCTCTTCTGCAGAGCCCTTCCCAGCCAGCCCTATGTGACAACTCCAGCACATGCTTAATTCACCACTACTGATTCCCTTAAACCACATGCAAAACATCACCTATGTGATGTCACATTACCTGCACACAAAAGACTATCTTATTTGACCATTACTGCATCTGCAGGAACAATTTCTATTCACTATTTACAAGCAACCAGATACAACTTGATTAATTCTGTCCCTCAGAAACCACCTGAGTGACCTTGAGACATTTGGCTTCTACAGCCAGCATATCAGTTACCATATTTAACTGATTAAAGGAACTGACTTAAGCACAGGCAGAGTTGCCTGGAGAAAATCTTTAGGATGGGCTGAAATACTCCCCTCATGAGGGACAGCCCCAAATATTTCAAAGATTGCACCAAATACCAGCCAAATACTTTGTTGTAAAAACGGCTGAGAGGTCTGCTGATCACCCAGTTTCAAATCAGTCTGCTGTCCACAAGCAGTCTGTCATCTCATCTATGCAGATAACCAGCTGGCAAGTTTCTGGACAACCCAGAGCATTAATAACTTAAATGGAGGATGTCCACTTAAACAGACAAGGGCCCAGCCCTGATATCTAGTCACAATTAGAGTTGCAAAAAACTTTCCAGAGAATGCTTCCACAACCCCTCACGGCCCACAGCCAAGCTTGTCCAGGCTGCACTACAGATTGCATTATATTCAGCAGCACAAATATTTGCGACACCATTTTACTGAAAAGAAACTCAAATACTGTGTTTCAAAGCAGAAAATTTGTCCTTACAGCTCCACAGCTTGCACATGCATGCAAGAGATGCCTTATAGCTAAGCTCTCCTGGGTATAGGGAGTATAGAGCATAGGCTAATTGCGAAAAAATAGTATTCTTCAATAGTATGTAAAATGTATTCTTTTGCAGTGTGCCTCTTGTGCTTCAGACAATTTTTCCAAAGATAGACAACAGTTCTCTTGAGGGAGATGTGCTAGAGTCTTCTAGCCAGCACTGAACTTTGTGGACAACAAAATAGTCAAGGAAATATGCACATTTATGAATGCTTGATAGTTAAAAGCACAATGTATGGCAATTCTTATTTCATGATTAGAACATTAATATATTACAGTAGCACTTACTCTCATGCTAACATGACTCAGGACAGCGATATGACATTGTGTCAAGTCCTAATTACTTATTCCAGTACTTAATGCAAACATACTGGTAAGGCAAATAGGAGTTATATTTGTATTTCACTTCTGCTATTCCAGTCTCAGCTTGTGAACTACACATGAAGGAAATCTGGGAAAACACTGGACGTTTAATGCACAAACATGCTAAGGCACTCAGCCACTGGCATCTTGAATAATTAAAATTACTGCTAATTACTGCTGACATTGACAGCTCTCTATATCACCTTGTGAGAGGCAGGTGTACACACATTATCTGCACCTGCACAAAATGAAATGATTACTCCTGCATTAATGGTTAACCCTAGCCCCAAACTCTTGAAAAATCCATTAAGTCAGAAAACAGGTGAGTTTCTTCATCCACTGTTACCAAGATACCAGCCATCTGGTATAAGAGAAGTTTCAATTCTTTGTTTGTCCTGGGCAGAACATTTTAAAACACAGAGGGACAGTGAAAGAAAAGAAAGCGCATTGAAAACAAAAGGCAAGCTATTTTGTAGGCATTGGGATGGCAAAAGACCAAAAAAAATTATTTTGCCAGAAATGACAGGACAATAATTTAAAAGGATCTTTCCACGTAATTTATCATCTTGGTTTCAAGATCCTTTGCATCCAGGACAAAATTCATCCCCAAGATGTTGGTTCAAAAATGAAGTTGTTTTCTAAAGGCTGAAATGCCCAAGACTGAAGCAGCATAGAAAGCCTTCCCTTTGACTAGCAACAGCAAATTTATATCTTGTGTAAGGCATCAGATCTAGATTACTTCAGATTCCTTTCATTCTCTGAAAATAAGGTTATGCAATAATCAAATTGTCTAGACAGAGATTTATCTACCAAATATTTGAACTTCCATGTAATGCTTTCAGTAACAATTTGGCAATCTGCACCCCTCCTTTTATTCTGCTCCATTTTCTCCATGTCAAGTAATTCCTACCCTGCAGTCTTTGAACCTCTAGTTAGATTACAAAGCCTTTGATTACCTCGATGCCTGGATTTCCCCTGCTGTATTCCCCTGCCCAGCTTTCCTGAAAAAGCAGTTGATACCTTTTCTGCCCCACACTTTATTTCAACCTTCCTTCTTGAGGAATCGGATGCCTAGGTTTTTCTGCTGTAATCTCTTTTGCAATGAAAACAATATGCTCATAACAAGAATCTCTTTTCTATAAGTTATTTTTGTGAGTCCATATGCTTTGAATACAAAACTTTCTAAATCGTCACTTACCCTTTAACCCAAAGCATTTTCTAGATATTCATGCTAAATGATAAACATCACATTAAATGGTCAGATTTTTGTGTCAACAGGGCAAGCATTATATTGAGCTAAGATTTACATGCCTAAGATGGCCCAGTCAGGACATAGCTTACACCTTGACTCAACAAGCCTATTTTCTCTGGCTGTTGATACCAACACCACAAACAGGCTAAATACCACAGAAATATTCCCGAAAACGTATTGCTATCTCTCTAGGTAACTGCTGTATTTTTAATGTATAGAGAAGCTAAATTACTAACCAAACATTCACTCATGTTTTGCTCCCGTAAGCAGACTGCCTGCAGAAGCAGCATGCGTGTCTCACTGGTGCTTGCTATCAGGACTGGCAGGAGTTCTGCCCGACAGTTGATCATACCTTGTGCATGCTGTACATCTTTTTGTTTGTTCTAGACATATTTATCTCAGCTTGCAACTTACTCACGCCAGGCTGTAACCCAGCAGCAGATAGTCTGTCTCTGCAAAATGTTTTGTTTTCAGAGAACTGGCATTTTTCCCTGTTTAGTTTTAATCCAAACTCTCCTGAATTATCTGAAGGCTTGATAGGAACCTATTATGTCCTTATTTGCACCATTCCTCCCTGCAGCTCCTCTCCCACCCCTTCCTCCAGCAGTTAGCAACACACACACACACTGACATATGCTCCTCAACACGCAGCTCTGCGCTGCGCAGTTCTGTGTAATATTTGAAGTGCTAAGCAGCTGATACAGAGTGCTAATCTTTGCAAGCAAGCCTTGCCAAAGGCACGTTAAACACAGCTCATTAGCGAGCTTTAGCTGTTGGGAAAATGTGAAGCACTCACCTTTTAAAATTAACAGGCAACTATTTTTTTTTTCATTATTTCCTCTACTTCTCAAGAGCTCAGAAAACATCCCCTCTCTCTCTTTCTACCCTTCCTCTAATGGACAAGTCTAAGCACACAATCTGCCCTTTTTTTTTTTTTTTTTTTCAGCCATCTGGCAAACAAGTCGGACAAGCCAGTTGGCTGGTTACAGATATAGACCCTAGCAACAAAGATAACGATTCCGATTTCATCTAACCTTTGGTGAAAGGGGAAAATATAATACTATTCCCACCGGGTTTTTGACCTAGAGAGAAAGAGAAAAATGTCAGAGTAATAAGGATTTATCAGGTGGTAGCCTATCCCAAACCAAACAGCACTTTGAGACATTTGAGCTCAACTCTCTAGTTACTCAGGTTGGAATAAATCTAATGATGTGTCTTTTTTTAAAAAAAAAGAAAAATCTATACAAACCTTTCCTGCCTTCAAGAAAGTGTTATGGCAAGGTAAAAGCCACGGCTGTCAAACAAGTGTGATTTAACCGCTTTAGCTAGTACCGAATACTGTAGACAAAGACTCACTAGAGTGACCCACTCTCACCCCCCTGCTCTGAACCAACATCCAATACACACAGAAAGTAGCTCTCTGATCTGATCCTGAAAATTTTAGTGAGGCAAACCTTCCTTAAGCAGTCTCAGTACTTTACCAGGCTGGGAAGTAGAAAAATTCTTCTTCTCCCCCACACCAGAACTAAACCAAAGCTTATTATTTTCTACTATCAAAACAAATAAAGCTGATTTCTTCCTGTCCCAGGCTCTCATAACCAGAGAGAAGGATTGATCATTGTGTCTTAATATCCTTTATCCTATGCTGGACAGTCTATAACAGAAACAGTTAAGGAGCTTGCCAGCTAATAAGCCAGTCAGCCTCACCTATTTTCATCTTTTCTGTCAGATCATGATTTCTAAACATCCTACTATTCTTGTTAGCTTTTTTATGGGCATTAACATTATAACAGAAGTTCTCATTTTTGAACGATTTCAAAAAAATGACATTCATGGCATGCTATTATTTTACTGCGATTAGTGTCTGCAGATGAGACCTGGAGGAAGGTAAGGAGTCTCACACATGCATATTCATTGTGTCATGGAAAAATACTAAACTCCTCTGTGTGTCTTCTGCTTAGGTTAGAGGTTTCAGCAAATACATATCTGCCACAGCAAGTAAAACCTCTTGTTAACATTGACAGAAAAATTGCTTCTGGGAGGAACTGATGTCGGTTTTCTGTTCCTATTTCAGCTATCCACTTCTAAAACTGTTCTTGAATATCCTAGATATTTACAGCAGCAAGAGTATGGGTTCAGGCTTAAGGAGTCCCTCTTAAAGATCATCTTGCCCAAGGCAACCCTTTTAATTGATGCTTCCATGCTTAGTAATCTCCTTCATCTCAAGTTTTGTTTCTCAGAGTGAGGACCATGCTACTTTGGGGATTAATTAGGAAATAACAGCCACATATTCACCAGCCGAACACAACACCTGCACAGTGCTTTTGCCATTTTCCTGCCTTTGCCTTCTCCACCTGCTGGTACAAGTGTTTCCCCCCCTAAAAAAGTGTCCTCTTAGCATGCCACTTTCCCTCCCCAAAAGCCCTAAATCATACTTCACACCCAAGTTACTAGTACTCAGCAGACAGAGGAACGTTCCCAACGGATCATTGCCGATATACAATGATAAACGGAGAGCTTGGTGGAGTGGGGCGGGGGAAGGAGCGTCAGCCTTTCACAAGAAAGGAGAAATACCCCATGACTGCTTCGTCTGCATAATCACGTTATCTTATTACTACTGCCCTCTGGCCTACCGTGAGGGTGTCTTGCGGCTCTATCACCATTTCACCAACTAGAAAATTGTATTTCTTGTTTCCATTACCCACACAAAAAACCTTCAGTACTTATAGGTATTGTCTGGAGCAATCAAAAACCACTGTTCTGAGTTTTGAGTTCTCAGAGTAAGGCATGGACTTTTCCCTGCAGACACCTTGTTCCAGGCCAGCAACAAAAACTCCCCCTCTCAAGACCACCACCCAGAGGGACAAATGTTCATACATACTGAAGATAGCAGAGACCAAACAGAATCAAACACAAATCAGAAAAGTACACAGCAATAAAATGAACTTCTCTGTGCCATCCTATCGGTAAGACGCAATATTGGAACCTTCAAGTAGGAGATTCCTGCAGTTTCCATACTTATCTACTTTTTCCTCTCATATTAAAAATGAAACTAAAAGCATTGATTATTCATTTAACATCTGAGCAAGCCAAAGAGACATTAAACTGCTTTCATATTTCATCCCATAAGTCCGTATTCAGACTGGAAGTAGGATGGCTGTATTTCAAGATACTTAAACCTTGATCAGCTGGACAGTCTGCATGTTGGTCCATGCTGTTTCCCATTACCCAACAAAGTATCTTGGAGGTCATGAACAGCCAAGTAGAAAAGAGGCTATCTACTTCTCAGGCAGCAAAAGCATGCAGAATATGTTTCTCTGATATTCTCCAGAGCATGGTACCATAGTATTAATGCTGTAAGTGTGAGACAGATTTTCTATTGCCACCTCCCTGCTACTTTTTCCATATTTCAGGGAATTTGACAAAGAAGCAACTAATTGCTTTCTATAGAAATGAAAGAGAATCATGAAGAAGTTATCCATATTTACATTGTGCTGATATGGGTAACTCCACTGAAGACAATAGAGCTCCGCTGGGATAAAATTATTAATGAAGGCTTAGAGAAATTAATGCATTTCTTTTTACAAAATCTCTGAAATCTCTGGAACCACTCCACAAAAGAGGTAAATATCCTCTGTTGAGTTAAAAGGGTACCTATGGTTCTTCATAAAGCTTTCCTGTTGAATTTTTAAGAATTTTTCTATTAACACAGAATGATACTATTGTCTCCAGAAAGGGCTTTGTTCATTTGTTATGTTACAGCATCTATACAATAACTTTTCATCTAAGCTATTATTGAACACAAAGGTAGTTAGAGAAT
This sequence comes from Tinamus guttatus, assembly GCF_000705375.1. The sequence continues at coordinate 20,086 of NW_010587129.1, read as the reverse complement.
CCACTTTACAGAGGATATGCACCGCTTCAAAAAAATAAAGATGTTACTGTAACTAGCAACATTTCTTCCAAATGAAGGAGCATACTCACTTACTTGAAAGGAGAATTTTAAAATCTATCTGCAACCATACAATTTATCCATTTTCTTAGTAGCTGACAAAGGAGAACAGATAAATGATCATCTTACTAGAAAGTAAGCTTTGGTTGAGGTCATCTCTTCAGCATCCAAGTGCTAGAATTCCTTAACTTCTGGGGCATGGAGTTTTTTTAAGCCTTTGTTTAAAATCCTATCAAAGAAGCTTTGTTATTGACAGAGGATTTTGAGAAAAGAATTATTTCATGAGGAGTGCTTTTGACCTCCAGTATGATTTTTGTGTTGTACAGTGCAAGTGAAATACAGTTTCTCTAGCAATGCAGTAACTGCAACTGGTAAAACAAAATATATTGTAAACCAAGAAGTGTTCAAGGAACCAGCTGTCTATTATAACAAATGAAATGAAAATTCCATTCCATTTATTGTTATCCCTCAGGAGTAATGCACACAGCAAAGTTCCAACCAAATGGAAAATGCAATAGCAGCACTTAACTTCATTTTCTTGTATCTGTTCTCAATTTTACAAAGGGTATACCTTAAACATCTGTAATAATTATACTCAATTTGTTTTTAAATTAAATGTCATAGAACATGGCTGAGAAAAAAAAACAGCATTCAACAAGGAATTGCATATTGTTCTAAAACAGTATGTAACAATGATTAAGTAACTGCAGGTATATTTGAAGAAAGGATGGTGGATGAAACTGTGGGTTTTTTCCTCCATTTCTTAAAATAGTTGAACATCACTGTACTTGGAATCCCAGCCAAAGATTCCCCCACCTAACCCAAGCTTCTCTTGAAAGCCTAAACCCTTTGAACTGGTGTCGCTTATGGGAAGCGATGGCACTTCCATTATTTTCCATCTCCCACTGATTTTATGGACTCTGAAATAGACAGTCCTAATTTAGCTCTCAAATTATGTTCTCAAAAATTAGTTTTAAGAGGCATAAACAAATTTAGGTATTTTTATCTATGTATATATGTTTATTTGTATTATTTTTGAGAGGGGAAGATAAATTATATAGGAATGTACATACAACTTTGTTGATGCAATACGAGCAGACTTTGTGAAGGGGACCCTCACAAACCCACAGATCTCTCCATCTAATGAGGAGACATTCTGGGTTCTGGTATTCCCCTCTTGCCATGAGTCTTTGAAGAGCTGGAGTGATGTGGAAAAATGTCATGAAAATTGCAATTGAGATTTTAGTCTATCCTGATTGACGCATGACACATGATTTTAAGATCTCTTAAAGATGCAGACAAGTTTCAACCAAATTTCACATATTTTATATGACTACTGCTTACCTGTGGTTAAATGTGACTATTTTTGGTTTTATCACAGGGTTCAACTAAAGAGTCATACAGCTGTTCATGTTTAAGCTGAGTCATGCAACAGAAGGCAGCTCTCCAAAGATTTAATTAATGTACATGTAGAACAGAATGAATCACCATCTCTTAATGAATCACAGTGGTGCAGCCACACGCAAAATAGGCAGGCCACAGAAAGCAGTTGTCATCAGGTCTTTCTCACCATGCCATGCAGGTATGCATTTTAATGTGTTACCAGTTATGGAAAACCTATTTCCAAAATGTTATAGGTATTTTGATAAACATACATTACTGGCATTATATTGCATTCTTTTCTACCTCTGCATTTGCTTTAGGTAAGCATGTGGCAGCTCTAGTTCTGGAATAGTTAATTTGGGCAGTGTACCTGAGAAGCAAGACATTTGTAGTAGATGTTTTTTTTAGGCCAGAAATATTCTGCATCCCTACATAAATAAAGTACAACTGAAGCTCAGCTACCATAAATAAGTTGATTTGTTAACATACACATAAACAATCATTACATTTCCCCACTCTGAAGGAATGCTTCTATCCTGTATCATTTTTGAAACCAGACAAGACTTTCACATTCATAAACACTGAATTGACTACCCAGTTTAACACTTCGTTCTTCACCTTTGTCCTTTCTCTTAAAGTGACCACAACTCCAGTAAGAGGATCTCTTCTGGCCTTTTTAGTACTCTTTATATTATTTCAAAATTCATCTCTTTCCATTTTCTCACTAAATGACCCTTTCTATGTATTCTAAAATAGCAATTACTACTGCACTTTGTATAGGGAATGCAAACAAGAGGAATTTTTCACATTTTTCTTCTTTTTTGACACAACTAGCAGAGAACAACCTAATCCTTCATGAACATTTGCAATTAATCACCACTATATCACATTCACTTTGTTTTTTCCCTTCACAGAAGCAAGTGATCAGGAAATACATTTTAAAGAGTATACTGAAGACCTCAAACGTTTTGTTCAATCATTCACATAAAAAATACTGAAGCAGTCAAAAACAAGAGTGTTTCTACACAGATGGAGAAATTTGTTTTTAAAGTTACAGAAAACCAATTCAAAATCTGGAAATTCATGTCTGTGTACTTAAGTTAATTTCTGAACTGTTTTTCCCCCTTTTTTTCCAGAACTTACAGCAAAATGAACAATCTGTTCTTCGCAATCAATTGTGCTCTAAAAATTCTGATACAAGATACTGGCAGTTTAATATGCTGGTGTATCAATATCACTTTTGATACAAGTGATCCAAGAGTTATATTCCTTGATAATAGTCTTACCTACACAGAAGAAAATGGTTAAGTCCTTTTGGGTCATTAGTACATCTTATACTATTTACATTTAATAACACAAATACTCATTTTTATTTCATTTTTCCTTTGAATTTATTTACTAGAAGGCTGACTCATGCATCTTGTTTTCTGCTTGAGACAACTCATGTTTAACCAACACAAAACATGAATATTTACTATAAAATATATCCAGTCTTCCTTGCAGTGGGACAATTCTTTCACTGATTCCTTTCCCCCCTTTTCTGAAGTGAGCTTCCATGGATATGCTTTTTTCCCCACAGATCTGCAGCTGACAAGCCTAGAAGACTTGCCCCCCCCACACACACTCTCACTGGAATAAAAGTAGTCGGAGTAATCACTCTAATAGCATGTGTCTAGTTATGTAATAGTATATGATTTCTTTTTTCTAGGAACTTGTCATAGAAAGAGCCCCTTTTCTTGGGGCTCTTTCTTAACAACTCACCTACATTTTAGGTGTTACCAAAACTTTTATCCCCTTGAGGATAAATGTCATCCTTAGCACAACAGCGTGGGTTCAGTGTTGTCATTCTTTATTGCAGGCCATTGCACACTCTTGAACAAATACCTGTCTCCTAGTTAAGCAATTGCCTTATAATATATTATTATAGCACTCGAGCTCTGTGCTCTCTAGGAAGAGAGAAACTATTCCTTTTTTTTCCCCTGAAAACAACAGGGCTATTCTGAAAGCTTAATTTTCAACTCAGCTAGTAACATCTGTAGGACTTTGCCAATTCCTAATTAATCTTAGGTAAAATCAAATTCAGGCCTCACGAGAAAAGGAAAATATTTCTTCACAGTTAGTCTTGACACACATTCCAATAGGTAATAAAGATAGGTATTAAGAATCCAGTACCCTTAATACCAGAGAACATGGGGAAACTGCTCAGACCACAATAGGTAGTAGTCATGGATGTGACGACAGTGACAAGGAAAAAGCACTTGCTGCCAATGAGCTGATAGGATCAAACAACAATGGCAGTAGGATCAAAATAAAGTATGGAATTATCTTGACTGCCAACAAAAGGAACTACTTCTAGCAGTAGCCCTGAGTGCCACATTCAGCAGCCTCTTTGGGACCAGCTCAGATATGTCTATGCTATGCTGGAGTCTCCCACTTTACTAAATGCACAGCTACAAAAATATGGCCATGCTCCACTCAGATGAGTAGAATTACTCTTCTGGGGACTATGCCGGAAACTACACCAGATACTATGCCAGATGAGATCTCCTTAGTCGGCAGGACAGTCCTGGACTCAAACTACCACTGCCCGCATAAAGGTTAGGAAAGTGGCACCAGGCCACCAGAGCAGCCCAGTACCCAAGGTAAATTAATGGGGTTGAACTGCACTATTCCAGCCCTGACTGTTGTTTCTCTGCATTTAAACATTGGGATGAGGCAGCCACTGCTCTTTGAGACCCTGTGCCACTGGCTCTGCGGCAGTGTGCTGGCAGGAGAGATCGTCCCTGCCGGCTGCTCCTCCTCACATCTGCCACAGTGACACAGCTTCCCTTGCACGTCCTGTCAAAATGAGCCTAATCACGCAAAAAGCGGTTTAATTCTGATAGAAGTGGAAGAATATCAACAGAAATGCTTCTGTCATTAAACCTGAGGGAGCAATCATCTTCAGTTGCAGACACAGGCAAGTACCTGCAAGCATGTGCAGATAACACTCCTCAGCTATGAGAGATGCAGCTAAAGAAAGACCAAAGTCTTGGCCTAAACACACCCAAGCAGATGAACTGCAGCAGGGTGGTCAAGCAAAGCACCAGTGAACACCCTTTTTACCTAGGCATACAGTGTCAGAGGCAGCTTCCAACCTAACATCTCTGCTACGAAATTCAGAAATGAAAGCAGAAATTCCCATGCCAATCCGGGCAAATATGTGAGAACACCCTGAGTAAAGGCAAAATATTGACACCAAAATAGATAATCTTGGATCTGTTACAGGTATTTGTTGTGATTGATTTGATGCTTAAGCAATTGTGTGCGTGTGTGTGTGTGTGTGTGTGTGTAAGAGCATCCTTTCTGTGCTCAGCTGCTAGCTTCAAAGAATAATGCATGATAACTTCCCTCTTCCAAGCACAGAGGGAGCAATCTGCAGAGCACAGTTTTCTATGATTAGGGACACTAAAATCTAACAGATTTAAGCACATATTTGCCACACACAAACTTCACTTCCTGATTTACTGATAGCACTGGTTGACCCAATTGCAAGTCATTCAGAGGCCTCGCAAATCCCACTGTTCCTAAGGAAATCAAGTCATCTCTCCAGGTTTCTTCCAAAATGATATTCCACATTCCTCTGTGTAATAAAACAGGTGGTGCAGGATTAACATGGGTCATGGTAAACAAAAAAGCACAGTAGCAGCTGGGAGCCACCCCCTGGGAATCTCTGGGGAGCTCAGTAGTCTCAGTGCTTCAGGGAGGGTTGGCAGCACTTCCACAGAAGAGGGAGAAAGGAAGCCTTCACAATTTTTTTCGATGAGAATTTCTTGTATATAATAAATGATGCTATGGTTACCTCAAATGGCTTCTAATTCCACTAATCATTTATTCCATTTATAAGACGACTTAATATTTACAAAGTTAAATTGGGCAGAATCATTAAATAATAAATTTACAGTAGACAAAAAATATATGCTGGTAGGTCTTTTTTCCCCTCCATTCAGCACATTATTTATTTTTACAACATCTAAATGATGTAGCCTATAAATGGAGATGTATAGGGTGCTAATTGCCATAAACTCCCTCCGCTCCCCCTGGAAGTCACCTAGGTAATCACAGTGCTGTCTGATAAAGCCCGTTCCTTATCCCCTCCTACAGGAAGTTTCATTATGCCGGTATCATTCCGCGCACAGAGAGACTTTGCTCAAGGTGACCTTTCTGTGGGCAGTCGCCATAGTAACAGCTCTCCACCCGCTCACGGCCTGACGCAGCTCCTACACCACAGCGATTGGAGGGAAGCTGCGGATGGAGGTTTTCATTTAGCCACGAGAGACACTGGACGAATAAACACCCAGCAGCTCTCCTCTTTGGAGGACAAGCAGAACTCCAGCCTACCTGCCCAGCTACAGGCAGCAGGGTTTATTCAGCCGCCTCAGACTCCCCACATGCAGCCTTTGGGCAAGGCAAAGGATGATCTGTTCTTGACATCTTTTCTACACCTTAGCATCTAGCAACTCATAAAAGTGTAGAAGCAATTCCCAGACAGATTCAGATATACATCCACAGGGACTCCCGTAATGCCAATGTATTTTTATTTCCTCTGGGTGTAACAGATTACAATTGAAGCCAAGGGGATTTTCAATGGAAAGCATGTCAAGAGATGACACTGTATCATTACATACATACAATTAACAGTCTAGCCAGTTATGCTCTAGGGCTTTACAAACACTCCAGATATGCTATTTATCAGTAACCATTAATTTCACAACCGCCAGCCTGGCAAAATTCCAAAGATTCCCACGGGGAACATATTAAAAAAAAACCTGACTGCAACAGGAAGAAACCAAAGCGTCAAGCAGAAGAGGCAACCCTCAGTATCCCCTCCTTGGAGCAGTGCAGTGATACAGTGCAGAAAAACAGCGAGAAGGTCGTGGAGTACAAGAATCACGGGTTGCTCTCTTTGCAGTCACATAGCAACACAGAGGACTATTACACTGATAAAAACATCCCAAAAATCTCAAAATTTCATCCAGCCAGAGAAAGACAGTTCTTACTTCTCACAGCTCATTTGGCCAATCACGAGAGTCTGAAAACTTTAAACACTAAATCATACATAATATGCACTAAATCACATTGCGTGTGTGTGGTTTTCCTCCCATGCCTCTGAGTATTTAGTCTTTCTTCCAGACTTAAGGCAGCTTAATCAGAGCTAATTTCCTCTAAAGAAGATACTAGAAGGCATCAGTTTGCGCAAAGCTTAAAATCCCAATCCAAAATGATCGCTGGCAATTAAACAGATTCCAGAAGAACGCAGGATAATATGCACCACAAACACATATAGCATCTGACTCAGTAAGATAAATAGGCACACTGGTTATTGCAACAGGAGAAGAATTGTCCATTTAAATATACAGTCACATAGCACTCTAATCAATGTCCTAATATATGACATAGAAAGTTTTTCTGCTTCTGAATATATTTGCTTCTAATTATTTGTGACCACTAAATATGATTATAGCTATCGCCAGCCAGAAAAATTGTTTTTAAAAAAAAAAAAATAGTTTGACAGGTGACACTGATGAGATTCACAGATTTTACCATTAACCTAAATAGAGAGGAAGAAGGGAAAAAGGAGAGCTTGCTTAGAACGTCAAAATTCAGGAAAAAAAGAAAAAGCACGAAACATACAACTAAAGGTGTGAAAATATCCCATTTAAGCAGTTAAATTATCATCAGAATTGATATTATTCTTTAGAAATTACTTTAAATGGAAAGCAAAATTATAAGGAGGCCTTTCTCAGTCACATTGTTGTGTCTGGAGGGAAAAATCTTTGGAGAACATGAAATTGGCTGGGACTGCGTGAGACGGTCTAGTAGAAACACAAACAGCCAGAGACATATGGGGGGTGGAGGAAAGCAAACCAAAGAGAGACAAGAGAAGAAGGTTACTACCCCTCCTGCCTTTCAGTTAGCTCCAAAATGCTGTCAGTTCTCCATCCCCAGAAATATGCTAGACAATTTTCTAGCAGAGAACAAGATCTGCTGCACAAGCACCAGGAATGAGGCGATGGCAAGAGATGGCAGTGCCACTAACAGAAAAAGGCCAAGAGTCCCCAAGGCAGCAGTAGCTTTAGCACCTGCTACATCATCTTTCCTTACCAGCCACAAAGCCAAAGGAAAAACCAGGCTTTTCCCTTCTTGGCAGCTGAATTCTTTAATTCACCACTTGCTGCTTGTCTGCCCAGTTCTAATGGCAGTGTGCAACAGACAGGCGAGGAACCTCTAGCACTAAGAGCTTCTGGTCTCCACAGGCAAGCAATAAACCCTGCAGGGCTTCCCCATGGTTTGGAACCAGCCAGCAACAATTTCTTATGTGCCATTTCTGGCTCAATTATGAGAGCAGACTGTAGCATTGCTGGTGTTCTGGGCGCAGGGACAGCGCTTTGTTTGGAGGCTGGGGAGGAAAAAGTGGAGATGTAGACCTGACCAGCTCTCCCTTTGGTCTTCTGCTAGAGATAGAAAAAATGGCACCAGAATTGGCTTAGTAAGATATAGGGACCCTTCATATATTCTCCAGTGGAAGACAGCTACACATCACCAGATGATCAGAAAAGCACCATGCTCAAATTCACTTTTCTAAGAGTCCTCATTTCAGCCTGGGCAATCCTCCAATCTTTCTCCTGTTTCCTGCAGCAAGTCTGTTTCCCCTCGCAGAGGGGAGATTCACCCCTATTTTCTATTTCTCTATGCCCAGACCTGAGAAACTACAGCTCCAGCAGCCACTTTGGCAGGTCTTCATGTTTTCTAGCAACGGAAAACCAGATCACTGAAATACTCTGCTATAAGCTCCTCTTTAATAGACCCTCAAAGCAATTTCAACAGTTTCTCTAAGCAGCAGTGTAACATATGGCTTCATACAGCTCTCCAGCTGGAAACATCTGTAAAAAAAAAATGGAGATTACCAGACTCTCAAGGCACTTTCAAAGTAGGGAACCTCACTAGCTAATTCTGTCACTGCCAGCAAAAAGGCCTGCAGGAGCGGGCAAAAGGAATGAACCTGAGTAAGAAGAAAAGGGGAAGGTAAAGTGGTCTATTTGAAAGGAAAGGGTATGCCAGTGCATCAGAACATCTCTGGAGATAATAGCTTGTTGCAGATGTATTGCATTGTGTCATATTTTCTGAAGGCAGACACCTAAAAGCCAAAACAAGAAAATAAAAAGCCTGAAACACATGATAATAAATATTCATTATTTTTGAAAGACTGCATGAAAAAACAGCAGAACTTTGAGTCATTAATTTTGAAATATTTACATGTATCACTTGCATATCACAATGTTCTTCTTAAGGAAAATGGAGAATGGAAAATATCTGTAAAAGATCTTTACCATTTTGACAGCTCTGCTTTTGATTATTTCCAACACAATTAACTTAACACAGTTATACATAAGCAAGATATATGTAAGAAAGGAAAATCAGAAACCTTTTCCATGTATGCACACTTGTACTGTGTCTGCCTTCAGTCTGTAGAAATGTAACGTGCATCTTTTTCAGAGAAATTCTGAGTTGTGTTTATAGTTGAGAATTCTCTGAAAATACTGTTTACGATGAGCTGAAAGAAAAACAGGGCCTACATTCGGGAAAAAAAAGAATCACTCTTCTTTCTACAAATGGTGTGTTATAATGTAATGAGCAGTTAGAAGAATGATGGTTTACCAGCTTTTACTTTGTAAACAAGGTGATAGAAGTACACTTACTCAGGAAGCTTAACTAAAGACATAAAAATCTCAGAAGGGGGAAGAGGGGAGGAACTTTAATAGGCCATTTATATTTTCAAGACATTTTTCCTTCTGGCTACAACCATTGTTTAGCATAGTTCAGCTGTTGTGTTTTATCTATTCTGTTCTACAACCATTGTTTAGCATAGTTCAGCAGTACAACTGTTGTGTTTTGTCTATTCTGTCCCATGCACCATACGGAACAAGGTACCTATAGGACACACATGATATGACCAGAGTTTTCATCTCTTATGCACAGGATAGGAAATTTTCTGAAACAGATTGATCTAACTTTAATATCATACCTCTTCCAAAATTCGCTCCGTATCCTAAATACCGTTCCTTTACTACAGAGTCATGTTGCATATAATACCCCAGTGTTTGTTCCTATCTTCTTTAAAAATCCCATGCGCTAAGGGATACCACAAGATACCATGAAATGGCATTAAACATCCTCTCCTCCCTCTCCATTAGCCAAATGATTTCATTAAATCTGAGCTGGGAGGCAGAGGCTATTTTTATGTCCTTTTAGTGAGTTAAATAAGCTCAGCAAAGGATCCAGTGAGCACCAGACTAGTGCAGAAAGGATGAGGATAATTTGCACATCTGGAAAAAATGAGACTTTTTTCAAGATCAGCAAGCTGCTGGATGATCTGAGCCTTAAACGAAAGTAAAATCTAATAAAGGCCAAAGGAAAAGAACACACATCATCAGGGCTGGCACGCTGTGTATACAGTGCTGCACACTTGCACAGCTTGCAGTACACAATTCGTCCTCATTAGCTAGCAGCAAGAGCAGACTCAATTCACCTGAGGGGATAGGGAAGTAGGAGGTGTGAGAACAGGTTTCTGGGGTGAAATACAAGGAAGTCTAGAGACTCTTGAATGGCAGCCATGACCTGATGCTGGTGTAGACGCCCATCTCATTTTGAATGTACCTGCTTGGACCTGAACAGAGCCTGAGAGCCACTTCTAGGAACGCAATCACCAGAAGGCCACAGCAGGTTATTTGTTTCAGATAGGTCCGACAATTTTGTAAAACAGGGAAACACTTCTCTAGCTCAAAAGAAGCCTCCAAAAGCTGCAGCAAGCACAAGTTGTCTTGAAACTGCTCAAGAAAGGGCTGTTTGCTTGTTTGTTTTTATTTTCCTCTGATGAGGGCTGATAAGAAAACAAGAATAGCTACTGACTTTTTATATAATGTAACATTTGGGGCTTGTTTCTACAAGTGATTTACGTGTATTCATACAATTTAAAAAGAAAAATATAGATGAACTGAGTAGCAGAGACATAGCCAGAGAAGAAAGCAGTCATTTTTACTGAAATTCAGATGCATTATGAAAGTTTTCATTGCTTTGCACACCTCTATTTCCATTCCATATGGAAGAGAATAACAACTGCAGAACAAGAGAGAAAGGAGAAGACTCACATAGTTTACTTCATCGTGATAGACAAATCATGTTTTTTTTTTTTTTTTCAGTTCTATTCCAAATTGGATTTGAAACTAGCACAAAGTTTGAAACCAGCTTGAAAGCTATTTTTACCATGCTGGGCTGAAGGACAACTACACTGACTTATAAAGATTGCAGAAACCTCAACAAGCTGCTTATTGCCAAAGTGAAGCTCATCTAGAGAGCATGTCATGCATATATCTCATCATTTGCAGCAACTGCAAACTGCACTGAAACCTCCCTGTGGGTCTATCAGTGCCCATATCTCACAGGCAGAAGAAATATAATCTCTATAAGATAGAAACAGAAATTAGCTGAAATTCTCCTTGCCTTCTTCAGAGGGTACCAGTGAGATCCCAATAAGGCTTTGGCAGCAAGAATCTGTCAAACTGCACACCTCTGGGATAATCACTGTAGCATGAGGAAAAACACAAAGCTAGGACCACAGCTAGGATCCAGAAACACATCCACACTGTGGATGAACATCTCGACTCCTCATCAAGAGGAGACCCAAAAACTCAGCATTCCCACCTTCACCCCCCCTAAACCGCACACATTTTACTTTGTACCATAAGAAAAACAAACTGTGCCTTGGCCAAGAAAGACCATGCCTGCCAATTCTCCAGTCTCACTTACAAGCAGATGTGGACTTGGAGTCATATCCCTGCTGCATAGCCTAGACATAGCCAAAGGAAACAGCTTGATCAGAAGAACTGAGCAGCTAAAAGCTTCATGAGAGTTGAAGGTCTTTGAAAGCATATAGGACAATGGGAAACTATTCAGAACTGTGTTGTACCCTGAGGCAAGAAGAAAAAACAAAAGTAAGATAACTTCATTCTTTATGGTAGCTGATGCTTTTTAATAGCTTTTATAGTCAGGCAAGAGGCAAAATTATTTCACAGATTTGCAGGAATTCAGAGAGTATTGCATACTGCATGAAGGGACACAAAAAAAGACAGAACAAAACAGTTACAAACTCTTCTAGGGCTTAAGAGCCAGGCCCACAAGGACAAAAGGGGATGAGGAAAAGGACTCAAGGTGCCTCAAGAAGAAACCCAGTGATGGAATTCTATGTAGGTACAACAAAAGTAGATTAATAAAATAAAAAGTTGAACTTAAAACTTAATCTTTAATCATCACAAACACATGACAAATGCCACAAGCAACGATATTGGTGCTGAAAGGGGAGACATGGGCAATAAAAGCTGGGAATGGCATCTCTAGAAGGCCTTGTATAAGTCAGTTAGTGTATGCAGAGGCATAACAGTGTACAGAAGTCCATATGAAACTTTCTCTGTGCTCAAATTCACAACATACAGCTCCTCTGCATTATTAAAGGCAAGGCAAATGTAAGGAGTAAGGAAGAGGCACATAATGAAAAAGGAAAAAATAGAAAGGACAAAAACAGAATAGAAAGATATAGGGAAAAATGGAATTACAAAACTGAAAAGTTGCAGAAAACCCCATAAAGCATGAGAACAGGACTGTTTCTCTGATAAGTATCAACAATAGGCAACAATTCAAGTTGGTTACTCATACAGGAGCCAATACCTTAAAAATAAGGCAGGTTCTGCATATCCCTTGTAAACAGAAATGTCTTAAATTGTCATCAAACACACTTGTGAAACAAGTATATGCCCTTGTAGAATAACATTTTCTGTTTAGAGCAGTGTGTTTTCTGTAGTATTTCAAATAAAAGAAAGCTCTGATTGGACTTATTGAAGGACAGATAGTCCTCAGAGTCATCAACAAACTGTGATGCTTTGAGAAATATTTTCAAAACACTGATGTCCTTCACAGAAGAGCAAGTCAAATGATACTACTCCTGAATGCCTGAGGACTCCCTGCCACTTCTGCCTTTCCCCATGCATTCAATACAGAAAAATCAAAAGAACAGGAAAAGCAGACTTAAAATAAATCAGTCAGAATTCTGCCTTTTATGTGTATGCATATGTGTCAAGAAAAGAGAATCTTCTAGCAAAGTATTAGCTAGCTGGTACATTTCAGAACAGAAACATTTCTATTTCAGAACTGTTTGGTCAATTCTGAGGCCCTACTGTCAAAGTAACAACAGTCATCTTTTATCATTTTTATCATACACACTCCAGATATTTGGCAAATATTTGTCAGGTGGGTGGATTTTTTCAAACTCCTTTTGAGCTAACTTGGGTGCTATCTACCAAACCACAGAATATAATTTCATTTGGAAAGGTCATCTGCTCCCTAATTTCTGTCCTGAAAGCAGATCATGTTTCTGGCTACTTTTAACCAGATATTTCATTGGGTTTCTTAATAGTAGCTTAGCGTTGCCAAGGTTACCATTTAATCATTTTCCCTTTGATACAATTAAATATATATCGGGTATAGTGTGTAAGAAATACTGCTGATTATGATAAGGAAGAGGTGCCAGTGGATATAACACTAGAGGTAGAAACCAGTTCTCTACACCTCATATCTTATTTAAAAGAACTCATTTATGACTATCCTGTTCTCTTGCCTCAGAATTTTAAGGTAAAAAAATAAAAACACACAAATTATTTTGCCTGCTATTGCAAATCACATTTTGCTTTTCTAAGGTCTGTATACTTCTTTCCATAGAAAAAAAAAGTCCAGTGCAACATACAGAGAACATATGGAGAGAGATGTAGATGCATGTGGGATATGAATATCTGCTGTATGTATGGTATGGTTTCCCAAAAGTGAAAAATGTATCAGCAACTCTAAGATGACCAGGATACACCATTATGGGTATATAGTCATCCATAAGTGCAATCAATCATAATGAATTCCTGTGTAAGCCTAGCTGATTTCTCTGTTTGCATGAATAAATCTCTAAGGAAGATTAAAGTGGTTGATTTTTGCCGCTGACTACCAGTAATAGAGCACTTTAATCTTGTCAAGCATTGTATTCAATACCCATATGAATCCAATAAACCTTATGTACCTTGGTTTCATGCTCCAATGTTGTCAGCATAGAGATAACACCCATGTCTCTCACTCCAACAGGATCAATTCAATCAGCACTGAACTGAATCTGGTCTTAGTGAATTCCCTACAGTGAACCAAAGCCCAGCCTACTATGTCTGCAATGATTTAAGTTAACACCAAAGAATATTTGTTAGATTAGTGAGTGGAATGACTGGAGACAGTCACCAGACTTCAGGCTCCTTCAGCCAGCGAGACGTTATCATGTGTATCCAAGTATGCAATTTAGAGCTGGAGTACTGGTGAAGTGCTGACTGCTCATGAACAAACCAAAGATTATATTCTCAGCTCAGATGAGCACAACAAGCATTTTTACTCTGGAAAGCACTCAAGCATCTGAGTAATTTTTAAGTGTATGCTTTCCTAACTGGGACCCCATCAACTTGGTGAATCCTTGCCAAGGAGAGCACTGGGCTAAGATATAAGAGTTTGTGCTCTTGACAGAATGAAAGAGTTGAAAAGAGCTTCTAAGGAGACAGCAGCACTAGAAGAACCAACCATAAATTAACCAGCTAATACTACACAGAATTTTCATTGCTTTCTTGTTTAAGATTAACTTTTATTCCTTTTTTGGTACATCTCTTTTGTCTACTTTCAACTGAGGATTCAATTTCTGGTATCATATCAGGCACCCAGCAATCCCAGCCTAGCATTGAGATATAGTATTGAGATCAAGGTTGAAGCCCTTGAAGCTTTCAAGTTTAGCTAATATTGCATAAAATTCTGTGCAAACTCACTTGTTATCCTAAAGCTATTTAGAAACGGCTTTTTCATGGCTAATATTAATGTAATTGCTCCATTTTATTGTAGCTTATTGTTATCGGTTAATCAGCAGGAGAAAAAAGGCAGCAGCAAGAGCACATATCTCTGATAAGAAATTCAGATTTATAAAAGATAGAACACTAGGGAAAAATTAATAATCCCTTTTTTGTCCAGCAGTTAAATGATCAGCTGTTAGAAACTATATGTAGAAATTAAGTAAAAGACTATAGTAGTCTAGGCCATTTACTAAGTCTCCATTAGATGAGGATATTAGCCAACAGCATTTTATCTTTCCAGGATTATTTCTCTTTGTGGTTGATGAAGCAAAAAAAAAAAAAAAAAAAAAAACACCACACACAAAACAAAAAAAAAACCCCACAACAACATTCAGAAGAATTTTTTCTCCATTTTAGAGTAGAAAAAGCTGCCAAAATCTAAAAGGATCATGAGGTAAAGTTATACTATATACAAGAGAAGAGGGAAAAAATCTCGGAGACTCCTTTCGGAGACATGTTTATGGCTTCTTCATGGTGCTCACCTCCCTCCGAATTCAACTCGGAGCAAGCTGCCTTGGCACCTTCACATTTGATACAGTGAGCAGTTAACAAGCAAGGAAGAAATCACATTAGAACTACCTGTCAAAGCCATATGTCAGACACCTCTCTGGGTCAAGGAGGCTCCCCCAGGCCACACAGGTACAAGTGTCAGAAATTCATCACAGATACGATGTATATCCAGAGAAAGCCTTTCCTGGATAGGCTGGAAGACTATTCTTATATCACTTACATGAGGACAAATGTGTTGCTTACAAGAAGTTCAAGAATTTTTTTTTCATTCCTATATTATAGGTATTCAGCTTCACAAAAGCATAAACAAACACCAAAAAAAGCATCTAAAACATCCATAGTATCAGCACTGGTATTCAGTAAGACCACACAGAGAGGCAAGTATTAAAAACCAAAGGCAAACTCCTACTGATTGTCAGTGCTGTAGTTAAATAGATTAAAGGCTTCCAGATTATATGGAGATGGACACCATAAGGTATCAGTGGAGGAGGTAGCTAGACATTTAGTGTAGGCTTGACTGTATTAAGAACCAAACATTGAGCACTTAGGTCAGACTAAACATTAGCAATTCATAAAGATTTAGCCCATAGTCACAAGAACCTTCTAAGAAGAAAGCAAGGGAGATCATATGGGGGCCTGAAAATAGTCTTAGCTTTATAAACCATAACAGCAAAGATCTATATAAGCAAATATTAGGTAATTAAAAAATCCAGTGATAAAAGGTGGATAGAATCAAGCATTTGATTAATCAATGGGGAAAAATGGTTTGGAATACTAGAATAACTAAGGCATGAATAGTTGTTTAGAAGAAGGATCTGCCTATGACAGGAGCACAAGAGATCCACAGATTGTGCATACAAATGGTTTGGCACAGGTTCATAAGTTAAAAGCTGCTGATGGACCTGCTGATACCAAAAATTAAAAGCCATGCACACACATGCTAACTCATTCCCTAAAACTGTGAGCAAAAACGCTTGTGCACTGCCCCATGAGACAAGTTCCCAGCATTGCTAGACCAGTCTTCATTAACTTGAGTAGGCACAGTGAAACCTAATAGCCAGGGAAAATGGACACAAAAACCTATGACTATTAAAGAAACAGAAGAGAGACAACTGCAGCACAGAGCAGAATCCCTTCACCCAGCTTGATAGCACCAAGGCTGTTCTGAGACAGTTTCATAAAGCTTCTTTAAGGCAGCAATAGCATTCATACTCTCCCAGAGCTACAATTCTAAGCTGAGAGGACAGGAGCAACTGAATGTTAATATCTTGTTGAAAAGACATGCAAGATATTGCCATTATAAACTAAATGAATCTCATTTAACTGTGGAATAGTCTTGTAAATTAAAGAACTGAGTGCTGTCTTGCTGGCAGAGGCCAAAATCCAGGGCAGCCTATGTGGCATTACACAGAGCACTTCTAAGAGGTTACTTGCAGCACTCGGTACAGGGGGTCTGACGATCCTGGCCAGAAAGACAGATGCAGTATGAAAGTGTCTTACTTTTCATAGATTGTTCTCTCGACCTACATGAGTCTCCACCATGATTTCAGACATCCTGTGAAACTACTGTTATATAGATCTTCCTTCATCTCTTGTGAAATAACTTGGTACAGAAGATTAATGAAATCTATGTCCATAGACAGAAAGCTATGTAATATGTAAAAGTATCTGCATCTGAAGTAGGACACCAGACATTTTTGTCTATTACCAGTGCTAATTATTGACTTTTCTAACCTCAGAGAATCTTGCCTAAGCATTACTCAAGCATACACAGCTAATGAATTTAGCAGAGTTCATTGAAAGGAGGGAGCAAGGTAAAAGGAAGCTGAGCACCAGCAGTTGAATGGGAGAGGATCCCTTTTTCACTCTTTTAGTCAGCATCCATACCAGCCACAATAAGTTACTGAATATCTCTAAAGAAAACTATTTGGTAACAGACTCATTACTTTGAGATGCTTGTAACCTACAGGCTTTAGAAAAAGCTTTAAGAAAGCAAAAAATATATATATCATATTTTCTGGGAGTGCAGGAGTAAAGAGAAGCATATTTTAAGATAAGAAATCATGGAGACACAAAAGAACACATCAACAATCTTGTCTGTAAATAGAAACAATCTTACTATGCTATACACAATCCAAACTTTTGCAATTAAGGCAAAAAGGATTGTGAGGAAGAAAATACAAATCTTTAGCTTTAAGTAAATTGTTATTACCATGAGGAGAGCCAGCTGTGCATTAAAGCAAGCAGTTCCTCAGCCTTTATAAAGCTAACTGAATTCTGAGTTAGCTTCCCTCTTCACCTGAGGCTCCACAAAACAGAAATAGTGGAAGAAACCAGGATGCTCCTTAGTCACATGAAGACTACTTTTGTCCTGAAGATGTTTGATAACACCCTAAGATGTTTGACAGAGTCCTTTTGGTTCTCTAGCAATGATAACCTGAAGAGATGTTCCTCACAGTTTTCTCTCCTCAGAACTATAAACATTTCTTCACAGTTAATAGGTGCAAAAAGATGTTGACCAAAATACCAGCCATTGAAGCAGATATTCCTAAAAGACCACTATAGCTCAAAAAAATAAAAGTCTGTTTACAAGTTTGAATGATATCAAGGCTTGGCAACTATTCTTAGCATGGACTGAAGAAAGAATACTCATTAATAAATGGTCTTCGCTTTTTATTTAATGTAGACTTTTCATAGAGTAAGCTTCTTCAGTCTACTAAAGGAACATAGCCAGATAATCAAAAGGAAGAAAGTCTGTGAGGAAATAGCCATTTAGCATACCTGGAGCTGGTTACACTCAGGGATTCTCAGGCATTAGGTATGTTTCCTCTGGCTCCATTAGCTGTACACACATAGGCACGTGCATGAAGCGTAATTCCCGTATATGGATGGAGATCAAAGGTGAGAGAGGGAGAAGGGAGTCAGTTACATCAACCCCTCTTTCAGAGGTTTGAAACCCACATCCCTCCCTCTAGAGAAAATTATAGGAGCTCGCTAATGGCCACCATTAGAAAAGGAGGCATTGCATGGCCGATCGATTCTGATGGCATTCAAAAACCCCTGTGGGGGATAACTCCAATTCTCAAGTTGGTCATCAATTAATTAATAGATGAAGAAAGTGTCCTTATATGCTGAGCTCTATTGCCTGACAAGATTTTGTCCATTCTACCTTTCACTCCATCCACATAGTTCTGACCTCTGTGCCGCAGCAGATGGTAGAGGTACTTAATGATAGATTAGAAATGACTCATCACTTCATCCTTAGCACCAATAGTTTTGACTCTAATAATGCTGTCCCATCTGTGTTCTGACACTGCTATTTCTCCTCCACACTCTGCTTGTCTTCTCTTATTAGTTGTAAAATAGTTTTACTTATCTTTCTTCTACTGATATTAAAGATAAATAAATGCTGAAATCTGTTTTCGTTTCTCCTACAAAATGCATATGAAAAAAAATCTACCAAATCACAAAGTAAAAGTTTTGAATAGTCTTGAAAATTAGGAAACTAATTTTTGCCACAGAGCTCCATTACTGCTACCTATAAGCCAAAATTCCCAAGTTCTATTTAAGTATCAGACTGCCTTTAATATTTAAGCAATGATACACAGGACCATAAATGTTATCTTTCTAGAGAAGCTGGTGCATTCAAGTCAAGTGCCTGCAAGATCTTCAAAGTGACTTAAAAATCAACGTGTTTGTGTTGATAAATAGCATGAAGTAGGCCATGAGATAATTAAGCAGTGTAAGTGTACACTGTCAAAAGCTAACTTTGCATATTTATGACAGAAGGGAAACACTGTCTATGGCTGACATGACAATTTTCATACAATAAAATGATATAGAAGAGATTTTTTTATATATAATATTACAGCCCATAGATATTTTGAAGCCAAAGGAAAGACTACTGAAACTGACTTACTGGATCACACTGATTCTTCAGTGGCAAGTCTCTAGATTTGTGTGCAGCCAAAAAGAAAAAATCTCTACAATTCCTCCTCTTGCTAACTTGTCCTTCAGGGTCAGTCCCAGACTAATGCTCCATCCCCACATTTTGGAGGTTGAGAACCAATGAAGATACAGCTTGAAAAGAAAACAAACACAGATCAACCCTCAAACAAGGATGTATGAAGACAATGATAAGATCATAAACAAATGATCTTTGGATATGAAATTCAAGAGAAGAAATTAGAAGCATAGAGGGAGGACATGTAGAAGCAAAAGTAGAAAGAAAAGTTTAAAGAAAGAAAAATCAAAAAACATAAAAGCAACTTTGGGGGAAATTGCTTGGTTTCCAGCTTGTCCAGGGAATGGCAAGAGCAAACTGCTTTTAGATACCATCTCAGACTGCTTCGTTTCAACACTAGTCCTGCTAATTATGTACCTTCATTAAAAAATAATGTGAGTTGCTGGAATCATGTCATGTCAAGTCATGCCACATGTCGCACTTCACATCATGTGACACATCACATGCCACGTCACAGACCACATGCCACAGACCACATGACATATAACATCACATGTGACATCATACATCACATCATATATGATGTTCTGCACTGCATCACACATCATGTCACATGTCAGCTCACATGCCATGCATCCCACATCACATTCCATGCCCCACATCATTTGCCATGTCACATTTCACATCACACATCATGTTTAATCTCACATGTCACATCACACCTCACATCACATATCACACATCACATGCATACCATGTCACATCACATATTACATCATACACCCCATGTCAGGTTCCATCATGTCTTCTCATATCACATCACACACTACACATAGCATCATGCATCACATATCACAACATGTGACACCTGACATGTCATGTCCCATGTCATCACCCATGACATCACAGGGCATGTAATTTGTCACACATCACATGTCACATTTCACACATGAAATCTCATCACAGGTCATATGTGACATCATGTGTCACATGTGACATCATATAGCATGTAATACATCTCACCACATGCATACCATGTCACATCACATATCACATATTACATCATACATCCCATGTCACATACCATGTCAGGTTCCATCATGTCCTCTCATATCACATCACACTACACATGGCATCATGCATCACATATCACAACATG
>NW_010587128.1:32430-54981 GCF_000705375.1 Tinamus guttatus | reverse complement strand
AGTTCTGGGCCTCACAGTACAAGAGGGTTGTGGATCTACTGGAGAAAGTCGAGCGCAGGGCCCAAGGATGATCACGGGGCCTGGAACATCTGCCCTATAAGGAGAGGCTGAGGGAGGCCTGTTCAGCCTGGAGAAGAGAAGGCTGAGAGGGGATCTAATCAGCGTCTATAAGCACCTCAAGGGAGGCAGTGAGAAGGACGGTGCTGGCCTCTTTTCAGTGGCAGCCACTGACAGAACTGGAGGAAACGGCCAGAAACTGAAACAACCAAAAGTCTACAGGAACTTAAGGAAAATTTTCTTAACAGTGACGGTGACAGAGCACTGGAACAGGTTGCCAAGAGAGGTTGTGGAGTCTCCTTCTCTGGAGATCTTCAAAACCTGCTTGAACGCAGTCCTGGCCGTGTGCTCTAGGTGGCCCTGTGTGTGTAGATGGGTTGGACTAGATGACCTCTAGAGGTCCCTTCCAACCTTCAGCATTCTGTGATTCCATGATTCTATGAACCATCACGTTGCCAGACTTGTGCCTCCTACAGAAGCAGTGAAATGCATATTCTGGTAACTCCACAGGCCACATGAGTACATCTATCCTATCCTATGCTCAGAATATTCTTTCAACAATTCAATGTTGTCAGGTTGCCAGCATATCAGATAGATCAGAATTAGATTTAGGTATCGTAAAATAAATGATTTCTAGGTCAACAAACTTCAGGGAGTGACAAAACAGCCAAATCTGACAGTCTCTGTTGGCAGAACCATACTTTTAAGTGTAAGCAGCCATGGCTAAGGGATGGCAGCAGTCCCTCCTAAGGACAGCAATGATTGCACTAACCCTCTCATCTCACTAAACACTAAATAGGCAAAAAGTGCTTCTCCTGGGACTCTCTTCAGCCCTTTGTTACATTGCTACACTTTTCCTTCACCTCTTCTTTTGCTATAGTAAAAACAAACCTGATCCAATCTGTCCTGAACTCCTCATAGCTGGGGCAACAGAACATATATCCTTTGCAAGAACTGTCAGAAAACCTTGACTGACTTTTCTTGGGAGTGGTGTACTGAAAGGAGATGGTAGAAATAGAAATATTTTGAAGCAGGAGGAGAAAACTTTGATACTGTAAGGCATTTGTAATTGCTTATCTAGCCATTCAGCTGAGGTCTCAAAACTTAGACATCTTGAATAGCTAAATATTCCACAGCCAATGGATTTAAAAATTAAACAAAATCTGAAATGTAGCTTTTTTGCTATTTATTTATTGATTGGATCCAAATGAAGTCTGGAAGACTTATTTAAAGTGATATCCGAGAGCACCCGGAAGTTTGTCTGAGTCTCTTTATTGAGATAGCAGTTCAAAATCACATGGAACTTTCCCAAAGATCTGGAGCATTCAGATTGATGATTTTGTTTCAGATCTAGGTGTCATTGTAATTTCAATATTTGATTTTGGTGTGTGTGTGTGTTTTTATTGTATTTTTAAGTGAATGATAATTTAATTTGCCTTTTACTGAATGTATTTTATTGCATATCAGTCAATGTTAACTATTATCAAAATTTCTATTTATTTTTTTAGAGGTAACTACATTGTGCACTTCCACCCACTTCAGGGAATTAGTAGATTGCAGTCAGGTGAGCTTCTGAAAGAAAGGGTTAATCTTTCTTATGAACAAATTTTTCTTTTTCACCTTCCAATTTTCCTCTCTGTTTTCTTACATACACACACACATATATGGACACACACACTTACCCACAAAAGGCAGACAGATAGAGTGTGTTTTGGGCCATGGTCAAAGGAAACCAGTTGGAGGAGTAAATTCTAGAGATAAAAAAATATATTCTTCATGTTAGGATTTAAATCTGATTTTCTGTTGCCAGATCAGATTCCAATTAGAGAAGATATTTTTCATCATCCATATGCTTATTATTTTACATTGTTCACATTCTTATTTTGAAGACCAAAGTCATTACCTAAAGTAATGTACTACCATACAGAAAATAATCTCAGCAGGCCAGGTGGTCACAAAACACATTTTCTAGAGTCTGCAGCCTTTGTATATCATTTTAAAAGAATATATTACTGCATTAAAATTTAGAAGTGACAAGGACTTGATAGGCCAGTATGGTCAAAACAGATATACAAATAGAAAGATGAATTTATTTCCAACAGCAATGAACTCATGTCCAAAGGAATGAAGGAGCCATGATTGTCCCCAGTTCTAATTCCCTGTGTAAAAGCTATGAAAAATCACTAGTAACAAAATTCTGATCAGTGAGAAATAATTGACCAGAAGAATGACTAGGATACTGGATGGTATAGATGAATAAAACCAGCTGTCTGAGCATAGAGAGAGAATATCAGGGCATTAAAATAAGAGCTTATATGTCACTTTGCTGAGTGACACTCAGTGCTGAGCCTAGGACCGAAACTAAAGTCAATGTATTGGATTTATGCATCCTCTCTGCTAATTATATAACCTCCCCTTCATCATAAATCTGAATGCTAATAATATTTTAAAGGATTTGGCTAATAAATAAGGGTCTGAAACAATGTGATTCTACTACATCTCCTTGGTTTTGTAGGAGTGGGGAAAAAGACACCAATTTTATGGGACTGAACCATAAAGCCACAAGAAGCTCATTTTATTTGTTCTTTAGTCTGTAGAAATATGGTCTGAAATATAGTGTGAAAAACATGAGAGACACTGAAGTCTGGCTGGCCTAGATTGGATTTAAACAGTTGCCAAAGTCTACTCATCGGACAGATGAAAAGGTAAAAGCTAAACAATTTACAATGAAAATAAGAATGATGAGCACATGAAAAAGACTCAACATATTATTTTAAAACAAAACAAAGCAGAAAACAGACATTTGATATCAGAAGAGCAACAAAGACAATTCAGTAGAAACTCACTAAAAGAAAATCTATAGATTATATACAGACAATACAGAATTATTGTTATATAAAGACAACATAACATTAAGCCAGACTACAAATGCTCTTGATTTCTTGAAAATCATCCTTGCTTCTTAAATCACTTACCTTTATTTATGTTTTAGTTAGGAAATAGCAGTGCTATCTTTAAAGCTAAGGGAGTTGGAGAGTAATTAAAAGTGAGTTCCCTTAACAGTATCACGGAAAATTAGGAATCTATATTCAAAAGGAAGTTTATTTTCAAGAAAAATCTCTTTCTTCATAATAAATTAAAACAGCAATTTTATTTAGAGTGCTAAGTTTTTTTCGTAGGACTGTTTCAGGAGAATAGCAGTAATACACATCCTGTAAAACATGAAATGCAAATATGGATTTTTTTGAGGAAAATTAATTTTATATCACTTGCACAAGCAAAATAAAGACATGGAAATAAGCCCAAGTTATTTTTAGAACCATAATACAGCATGACCTGCATATGTAAATGGCAGCTATAGAATTTCAGGCACATACCTCCTTCTTTCATCCTAGGAAGTCAAAACTATGTGTCACTTCCAGAATCCGATTCATACCTGTCATAAATAAGGCTGTATATATGTAAACCATCTGACTATTTCTGTATTATAAATCAACATTAAGTTTAATAGCCTTGGAAGGCATTTTAGAATGTGGTTTATATTATGATAGGACAAGATATGTAGATAAGTATGATAAGATGAGAGGCAATTAGCACAAAATGAAACACAGGGAGTTCTGTCCAAGCATAAGGAAAAGTTTCTGAACTGTGAGGATGACTGGGCACTGGAACAAGTTGTGAAGTTTCCATTCTTGGAGGTGTTCGAAAGCTGTCTAGACACAATCCCAGGCAACATGCTCCAGGTGATCCTACTTGTGTAGAGGGTTAGACAAGATGATCTCCAGAGGACCCTTCCAACATCAACCATTCTGTGGTCTGTCTTCCACAGAAGACTGGGGCTTAAAGACAGCTAAAGATACACACAGAAGAAAAGAACAAACAGAGAACTCCAAACCAGACGAAAACAGTACTAGAATGAGACAAGAATGAGACAAACACATTATTGTCTGTAGGGGACCTCTGAAGGTCATTTAGTACCATCCCTGCTCTATTGCCAGCACTAGAGCAGGTCATCTACAGCTTTGCCTAGCTGAGTCTTGAAAATCTAGGATGAAGATTTCACAGTCCCCTGGAGTAAACTTTCCACTGTGATACTACCCTCCTGGTAAAGATGGATAGTTTTCTCAGTGTTCATGCTGAACCTTTCAAACTAGAATTGGTGGATGTTGCCCCTTGTTATATTTTCTACTACTATGGAGAAGAATTTGGCACTATCGACTTTGTAACTGCTCTTTAAGAAATTGTAGACTGCTATTAATTACCACTAAGTCTTCTTTTAACCACACAAAAGCATGGCTTCACAAACTTCCACCTGTACATTAGGTGATCTAGCTTATGTCCATCTGGAGAGCCTTTGCTTTCACTGTCCATTTTCTCTGAGTCCCTTTTGAACTGGGGTGCCTAACACTGGACAGTATTCCAGGGACAGCTGCACAGGCTCTGGGTTGGTACAAATCTACTCCGAGCTCAAGTGATTAAGAGGTCCAAGAAGAGAGAAATCTCTATTTTTCTTTCATTACTAAGCAATATTACAGAAAATTATGAACAATTAATCCACATATAAAGAAATGCAGCACTTCCTTTTCTCCTTGCAATATTGATAAAATTTCACCTGTGTATTGCTATGCATAATATTCTTCATTTCATGCTTCATTGTTATATTTTTTTGGATTACTCAATCATGTTTCAGTTATTGGTAAGCTGTGTTTTGGAACAAGGCTTCCTAGTCTTTTCTCATTATCATCTGTGTGATGGGCACAAACTTTTGTTGTGGATGAGATTTCTTGTTGTGCTAGGTACAATGCAAAGAGAGAATAGAAGTCTGACAGTGTGTGGGAACTGTTTTTT
Source organism: Tinamus guttatus (assembly GCF_000705375.1). The sequence continues at coordinate 50,076 of NW_010587128.1, read as the reverse complement.
GCTTGTTTGTTTGTTTGTTACATAAATACTAATGTTTCAGCTCCCTAATAGAAAGACTGACATTTTCTAGGCAATAAGACAGAAACCAGATAGATTTCCAGTAGAGCTCCAAAATTTACAAGAATATGCTTTTATGAGGTACTTATTTTCCATGACCAAAACGTAATCACGATAAGTGTTCTCAGAAAGTAAATGAAAAGGGCCATGCATTTGAAATAATTATAAGAAAATGGTCATGATTTATTTTTGTTTTTATTTTTCCTAATAACATCCCTTGTATTGACATCTATCCATTATTTTATTGTGCAGAGATACTTTCAGAGTGGGTATAACTCTACCAGCTTCACTGCAGTTACACTAAACATGAAAGAAGCCCACCCCCTGACTCCATATTTCGAAAACAAAGTTATGTAGTTGTAGCAGGGGCCACATTATGTCTTTGCCAAATTTACACATGACCTTCCACCAAAGAGCTACCCCATCTTTTTATTTATCTTGCTCATTTTTTCACTTTTTACTACCATACTCTTCTCTGAACATGACTGCATCTGCATTTTACTAAGATTACTGCCATTGTTTAAGAAACCCCATATCTAACTACATAACACTGTGCTTTAGTGTTTCCTGTTTTATTCTACTTGTAGTTCCCTTAATAGATAAATATATATTTTCACATGCAACAAAATCAGACTGTTTTAAGGAATAAATTGATAAATTGGCATCTAGAATGCTATTAAGCATCCTAACACTGTGCCAGCTTCAGGGGAAATATCAGAGATGCCAGTTTCATAGCAAGCCAGGAAAAGATTGTCTGTCTGCTGGAAATGATTACTGCCATTATTTAGACTTGAAGTGATGCCTGCTGCTTGCTCTTCAAATATAGACAAGGTATAAGAAACACTGCCCTAAGAAAAATACAATGTAAAAACAGCTTTAAAAATACATACCATCACTGAGTCACAGTGATTTCTAAGGGAAGGCAGGAAAGGTGGAAGAGGGGAATACACTACATAAGCAAGGAAAATGTATGCCAAAGCACCTTTTGCAAAATACACATGCATGCACATGTATGTGCGTATGTATGACGGATACTAACTTGTTGAAGAACGCTTGGGCACAGAGGTCTTGAAAGATCTAGCAGGAAAGCTCAGGCTGTGTCTGAAGTGATGCTCACAGGTTTGCAATGCTACAGACCTCTGAATCTGGTCTTGAGAGTGTTTTCTGAGCCATATTTACTAGACAGTAATTCCCCTACATATTCCCCCTCTCTACATCTTTATCTCCTTTTATTGTGAAATCCTGTACCAAATCAATGCAGAGTTGCAAATCTGGGACTTCTTTTATTTAGCCAAGAGATTCACTACTGTGTAATAGAGAGTTTAAAAAAAAAATCACAAACCCTCAAAAGCCCCAGAGCTCCTTTCTCCCCTTGCCTACCCAAGCTTTAATCTAAGGAGAAGACAGACATGTAAGGCATTTTAAGAGAAGGAATTTTGGTCTGTGAACAGAAGATACACTTCTGGAAACAAGGTGTGGTGTAAAACTAACAAGTTACTGGGAAAACTGATGATTTGATTAGTTGCTCTTCTTTATGCAAACATTAAATCATTAAAAGAATTAAACATTAAAAGATAACATATTCAGCAACCTCCTGGTCTGAGAAAATCTGAAAGGTAAAGAAAAAGCAAAGAAAAAGGGATGTGCAAATAGAATAGGAAGGAACTTGGATGTCTGCTGCATAATGAAAACTGATATCGCTGGAAACCAATGTAATAATTCATCCCAACTGATAGAGCAGCTAACTCCTAATATATTTTGAATAAACTAGGCAATCTGGTACTTTGTAAGATGAATGTTTTTCTGCATGCAAATTGCAACTGAAAGGGCTATTTTTTTCCTCAAATTAATAAAAAATAAATAATGGTTATAATATTGCATATCTTCTTATCTTTGTGAGCTTCTTCATGCTGAAATAGATGGCTGCAGTATGCAGCACAGCTTCTTAGTGTGCCGTGTGTGCAAGACAGAAAGAGAGTCATTCATGCTGTTAAATATCTGGCAAGCATCCCCTTGTAATCAGTCTTGAACATAGCTGCAGTCTTTTCCTGGAATTTTAAGTACAGTTAGATATACATTTCTGTTCACTGTTAGCAAATTATTTCTTCTTTTGCAATCCAGTTTCCACTCACTGACCATGATCAAGCTTAGTGGGAGATTCTAAAAGGAAATACAGTAAAAGCCAGTTTTCATTTTTTTTGGCTCTCTCTAGGGATGCTCAGCCTGAGCAATTTGTTATGATATGCAACCTATGAAACATGTGCAATACACAGAACAAGAGAAAGTTAATACCTGATAGACTCAACATGACAGACAAGGGAGGATCAAATATAACAGTCCTTAACATTTTCTGAAATCTGTTTGCATATGACACTTACATAACGGTACAAGATTGGAAGATACCTCCTTGGTCATAACATTTTGTACCTGCTATCAATGCCAAGGTTATCATACAATCCCTTTGACACTCATTTTCCCTGACAGGCAAATTTCTTCTCCTCACCTTATCCCTACTTCTGTGAATAAATAAACATTCCCATCATCCAACTTAATGCAAAACAGGGTCTTGATATATTATAAGAGGCTGGAACCTTTGTTCTGATGCTTCCTTCAGACTTACTGTTTGGAGAGGAGATATCAAAGGGAAATTGGCATTATGCTGAGTTCCATGGTTTTCACTTTCATGAGCTGCAACACACATTCAAAATGTGATTTGATAATGCATGTGGATCCATGCAGAAAATGTTAAAAGGGGCCTTGCTATATTGCCTTTTGTTTCTCTGCAAAAACCTGCATAGTTGGTTAAAATCTGGCCTTGATGCAAGGCGAGCCTTGTTATGATAATGAAAGAAAATGGCTCCATTTGTCCCTTTCCTTTGGAAGACAGTGTGGTGGCGTCAAGTCAACAGTCATGCTGACTAACTGCAGCTCCTCCTCTCCTGCCTCTTTAAAATAAGCAGACTTAAAGCTTTACCTAAAATCTTTATACTGAAAAAGTGTAGGACATAATTATTGTATTCACTTAATGCAGTGTTTGTGCATTCTTTACAGTACAAATTCCATATAAAGAAATGCAGAATGCAATTTAATCCATCTGAAATGACATCTTATAAGCATGAAAATGACAGAAAAGATCAGCATAAATTGGCAGCACATAGATAAAAATTGATGACCCTTTTTCTTTTTTCTCTTGTAGAAATCCAAACTGCACTTTAATCATGTTCATTTTTACAAATTTTCTCACATTTTCTAATGATTGTTGTATGCTTTGCCCAAATTGCCGCTTTTCTTTACTCCAAATCTATGCAGACATTTATACTCTGATAATTTCTTCTACCATAATTATTAGAGAAGTTACCTTCCACATAGAAAAACTACCTTTCTATGTTTTTGTTCTTCCATAGCTAATTTATCTTGATAAAATAGGCAGACAGCTGACTGAGTAGAGAATCCTGTACCCAGGGTGAATATGTCTAGTGGTTCTCATGTTTTTACTCTCAAATGACAGCTATTTTCGATGTTTTCACACAGTTTAAGGAAAACATCTTAATCTCTTCATTTCTGTCCTATGTATTCTTTTGTCATTCTCTTGAAAGTCAGGATAGTGTTTATTAGTGATAAACAGGTCTAATTCAGCAAATAAAAAAAGCTTTTCTTACTTTTTTAAAAATTTTTTAACTGGACTTTCAATATCATAATAAATTACTCAAATCCCAACAAAGGATGGTGCCAAGTCTGTATTTGACTGATACAAGTCTGTATTTTGAGACCTGTTAATGTTTGTGATAGGAAGGTGTTGGGAGTATAGTCCAAACCTTTGAAGAATGTAAATGCAGATTTAGGTACCATATTTACTAAATAGTGAATTGTTTACAGTGGAACAGCTATTGGACTGAAAACGAGACATAGGCTCTTTGCTGGCTCCTACATGCTAGAAAATCCACTTTGATTTTGTTACTTTCTCTGTCACATTGTTCTAAGCGTGGAATGAGTCTCTAACTTATCAGAACTTATAATAATGTCTATTCTTTGCTTCTGAAAAAAATACAGTATTCCTGCACCCACTCATAATCCACAATATGTGGAAAAACAATAAATTTGCTAAAACAATAAAAAGAGCTTCCAGAGATATGGAGTATGGGTATGCCTGATGCAAAGATACTAACAGAAATATTATCAGATTGCAAAACTATGAACTATTTGTGGTTCAAATAAAATGTACATATCTCAGTACACAAAGAAATGTTGAGCAAAGAAAAATCCTGTATTAGCAGCACTTGCACCAGCTCTAGGACGTACTAGGCTAGGACCAGCACACACTAACACAGCAGCAGCACTTAGGCTGGTTTCAGAACCTGACAAATTCTTGCCATGCTGCACTCAAGCAGCAAGACAAATCACCTTGGGTCAGCACTAGTTCAGTCATATCCTCCTCGCATTGCTGGGTTCAGTATGACCAGATCCTTGATTTCTTTGTCTCATGGCCCCATTTATAAAACAAGACAAAGTCTGCACACATTTATAATGCATTGTAGGACAAATAATGTGCATCAATAATTTCAAATTTTCTAACAAAAAGACACCAATCTTAGTTGCCTAAATAAAAGGTGGAATAAAAAAAACAAAAACAATTCAAAATAGTTATATTGGATATGTCTTGTACTTATATTCAGTGCTATGAAATGACTGGGTCTATAAAGAAACACTAGTACATGAGCATAGCATGGATCTGTGAATCATTATTCTGATGCAGTCCACTGGAACTGGATAACAGGACATGTCTCCATTCCTGATTTTCCTTGGAGAAATGATTTATTTGGTTTATAAAACCAACTCACATTAAGTTGATACTATGCCACTGAAGAATTAAATCCATGTATAAATTACTGTTACAACTTTTTGGAAAGAAAAAGGATAATAAATGTGAATTTAATACTTTTGGTGGTGTGTAGAGGAAATCAGTAAGGGACAGTAAATTGCAGAGATATCATGGCTAAGTATGGTACCGGATCAAAAAACAGCTGGCAACCACTGAAGTACTTCAGTGTTCTTTAGGTGTGCGAGTGTGTCAATCTCCGTATTGACAAATGTGTATGCTTTTTATTGCATGTGTTGGACAGGAAAGTTGTTTACCAGATTTACCTTTCTGATCGCTTAAAAACTTCTTTGAATTTCAAATAATAAAATAGCTGTAATTCTCCTTCCATAATGCCTCAGAAATGTAGCGTTTATTGGCAGCAGCTGAAATCAAGGAAAATAGGTCTTTCTAGTTATTTCCGTAACTAGTACAAAGGTGTATTCCCATAAACACATACAGATCTCTGAAGAAAAGTATATATAGCTTTAATTTTCTATTTTCAAGTGCAAGTATTCTCTGTGAAAAAGACACAATTGATTCATAGAAGGTTTTGTTCATATTAGAGATATACAGATGCTTGACTTTTTCACTTGTTCATTTGGAAATAGCTAAGGGGGCTCAAGAGATTGAGAAAATTGTTTATCTCTACTTCAATGAAGACTGTGAAACATTTTGTAGTTGTGTCAGCTCAGCCACTACAGGAATGGAAACTAATGCACTGTCTACTGTAAAATTTGGATTTTGCTATATTACACTACAAAATTTTGAGCCTCACATATGAAGAAAAAAAACATACACATTCTTTGACTTTACCTATATGCAAGGAATATCACTATATCTCAACTAGCTGGTTGGTGCAGCTGGGTGATCAGAAAATAATTTTTTCTTCACACTAATTTTGTCTGTTTTCTGGAAAGTGGATGGTCTTTAAAGTCCCCCTAGGACCCATAAATATTTGAAAACACTTTAAAAATCATCATCTTTTTTAACAACTATGTTGAAGTATACATTTAACAAAGTATGTATTTTCATTGTATTTTGCAATGTCTGGTTAATCACGCCTTTACTGGCTCATTCACACATGTAAAACTGATGAATGTATTTATAGTACCTTTACAGAATGGATATTATTTGCATAAGGACAAAAAAGCCATTTCAATTTGAAGAGGAAATGCTCATTGAAGTCTGGATGCTTGTTCACAGTCATTAAAATCTATGAAAATTATTTTCCTGCATTTTTAATAGAATGAATGTGATGTCCATGGTGTGCAAAACAAAATAGATTTCATACTAATAAGTATTATTTTAGCTTTATAAGAGTATTAGTACTGCAACAAGTTAAACTAAAAGTGTTGTGTTTGACTCATTGAATATTTGGTGGCAACACCCCACGAGACAGATTGTAATATATATAGTTAAGTTGGAACCATCTCATGAGAATGAAATTCTCAGTTCTTAGTAACAGCATCAGGAGGTACAAGAATAAGGAGGCCAGTAGTTAAGAGACTTTAATGTAGCTTTAATAGGGACACAGTGATTTTTGTTGTATGGTTAATACTTCAGCCAACTGTGCGCCTTGGTGGTGGGGCAGTAGGGGAAAGAATTCTGTGATTCAGTTGAGCAAATGCTATGCCTCTGTTATTCCCAAACCCCAAAGTGGAGAGTTTCTCCCCAGATCATGGAGTATACAGCTTTTAACAATCATGCTCTCTCCTTATTTTCTAATTTTTTAAAATACCTCTCCTTCAATGCATGCCTGACGAGGAGTTTTACCAGCTCTGAAAATGTTGCCATGAATAAATGATTACAGTTCCAGCTGCAGCAGGGAAACCCCATGCCTTTCCTTCTTTCCAATATTATCATATGAATACTTCAGCTTCATATACAATGAAAAAGAAAGCTGTCTGCATCAGAGAGAAAAAAAAAAAGGACATACTGCAAAAAGGACAGCACTTTATCAACCAACTGCTCTGGTTACAACTGTAGAAATACTTACACCAAAATGCAAACAGTGATATGTTTACTGATTTTACTCCTTACAATAAAGATCTGGAAGGAGAGAGAAAAGTTGAGATGACCATCTAATTCAGATGTTTGAGTTGCATTCAATTCTTACCTTCCCCTGAAATACCTTAGAGACTCCTAAGGAAATTATTTGATTACCTCATTTTCAAATTTATTAAACAAGGTTAAAAGACTGTCTTTGTACATCCTGTCTTTCTACCAACAAACTGCTTTGAGGATGTGGCAGCTTCTGTATACTTATGTATATGTATATTTCGCACACAACTTTCTGGGATCCTGATTTCGCCGAGGAACCTTTCACCATGAAAGTATTATGAAGCCTTCTTTTGGAAATGATATATTCTGTTGCATTCTGAAGGATGTGTCATTTGTTTTCAGACTTTTATGTTTTAGCTTTTATAGATACAGAGTTCAAACTTGAGCTTTTGAGTGAACACAAGCTCCCCACCTGTACCTTGGCTGTCTGGTTGGCTCCATGACTGAAGTTAATACCATTCCAAGTTCTGCATCTCTATACTTCTGCAAGTATAGCACCAGAAGACTATTAAGGCAGCCAGGCACAGTCAAACATCATTCAAGCATGCTCTTTTTCCTGGTCATGAAGGGTTTGGATGATGAAGGAACTGCTAGAGTAGACACTACAAGAATCTCCTATAAACATATTATTCACTGCCAGGTTTGCATTGTTTTTAGGGAGATAGATCTTTCCATCTGCATCATTTCAAAGTCTTAGAAGCAGACAAAAGGAAAAAATGAGATGCTCTTCTACCAATAAGAATTGTTGATTTCTTCTTTTCTGAAGAGCTGTCATCTACATGCAAGCATAGCGCAGCAATAAACAAATATACAGAACAAACAAATCTTTTTCCCAGTGCCTTCCCTGCTGTACCTCACCTACAACAGCAGAAGCTCTTGACACCAACTAGGTGACCCTTCTCCAGTGGCAACACCTATCCTTACAACAGAGAGCTTGCAGCAGCAAGTAGCAGTGGGAGAGTCTCTTTTTTGACTATTTCATCTCCAGTGAGGGTTGTGATGCAGATCTGATAAGCATAGGGTTCTCAGAGGCTTTGGTTGGCAAAGCGGCTGCAAACAGTCTCTGAGTAGAGAAACAATAAACTGCCCTGCACAGCTAGGGTATTAAAAAGCCTCTCAATTTAAAAAACAAAACAAAACAACAACATAAAAAAAGATGCCTTAATATAGCCTCCATTTACATCTAAGCCTTTTGAAAACCAAGAGATGCTCTCCTGATGCGGACTTCTTTGTTTATAGATAGTCACATAACACTGCAGTGGAAGCTCATCCCATCCCTCCCTCTGGTGAACTATTCAATCTGACAATACTACTGCCTTGTAGCTGTAGGTTGGAATTAAGAAAAAGGGGAAAAACTAAAAGAAGAAAAATATGCTCTGGTATAACATTTTCTTTGTGTATATATAACATTTATTATTTAGCTTATTATTTAGTAGTTTTTTGACAGGCTGCAGAAAATGTGTTATACTGATTACCTTGCCAGGAGTTTCACATAAGACTAAGAATCTGAATAGAAAATTTAGGCTGCCTGACCTAAACACCAAAAGAAAATTCTATCAGTAACTACAAATTTAACAGTGGCAAAATACAAAATACACTAAAAGCAAAGGTATTTGTTTATAGTGTGGAAGGTAAGGAGAAGGAAACCACAATATGTTGTAGGTACTCTATTATGCTAGACTGTAATAAACAACTTTAATTAGAAGAAATTTTGGTGGCTTCAGACAGGTTAAGTTATCCACTGAGAAAAAAAAAATGCTGTTGTTAAGCAATAGTTACTCCAATTTTGTGAGCGGAAGAAGACAAGAAGAAAATACCAAATAAGAAAAACCTACACATAATCCCACTAGAGATTCTCACAGCTTCTGTTTTTCTGCTAACTCTAATGGATCTGGGGCATGGAAGCTTCATTCAGTTATTTCTGTGCATAAGAATCCCCCTACCCCCCTTTCACACAGCTCTAATTCAATATTATACCTGATCTAGACCAAAAAAAAAAAAAAAGTATTTTGTTTCATGATGTGGTTGAGAAATGCAAGAAGCATTGTAATATAAGGATGCTATATTTTGATATCTTCACTTTTTCTAGGTTTACATACCACAATAGGAAGGAACCAATTACCCAAGTGCTTAACTCAGGCCAGTACTCATATTAAAGCCAATATATTTTTTATCTCAATAACTGGTAGGCTGTTGCAAATCCCATTCGGATCCCTGGCACTCTACAGGTAGTAATTTAACACAGATACATTCTTTTATATATGAGTAGCAGTAACAATCATAAAAGGCTTGGATGGAAATAGATACAATAAATGATTATAAAGCTTTACACATCTGGGGATTCATCAGAGTTGAAGCAATACATCCTAATCTGAATATATAATATTATAATAGGAAAAGAAAGTAGTTAAAAAGTTCTAGAAGTGTGTGCTTTCTTTCCAGATGTGTTACATTTTCAGAATGGCTTATTAGCATTTTTCTCCAGCCATTTTCCCCTCTCATATATTCTGACAAGAATTTTATTAACATGGCAGCAAGGGGTCATTCTTGAAATTTACAGCAAGGAGGTTTCAAACAAATTGAAGATGGTCAGTTAGTGTAACTAAATAAAAGGGTATCAATGCCCTAATAAATATGCCATTTGCATGCTCATTGGCATTGTTTTTCTGAGCAGCACCTTATATTGCAATCTATGGGCAGTATGGTAAAAAGAGATGTTACACACCTTTCTTTGTCCGTCCAAGGAAACAAAAGGATAGTATTACTCCTTATATCATCTTCATTAGTAATATGAATCAATAGTCAATATGGCTAATCCAGGACCAGGCAATTTGATCGTAAGTCTTTATTACATAGGCTAAAATTTCCTATGGCCTGACTCTGGGTCAGCAGCATTGTAAGAGCAGATGCAACTGAGCCTTTACTACGTGCGCTCTGCTGGAGCAGCAAGATGTACCATAGAGGTATTTTTCATAATTGGATTTGTGCAATGTCTTATCAAAGTGCAAAAGCCCTGATGGTCCTTTCCTTACCCTTAGAATATTTTGATTTCAAGTGTACCAACATACGTAAAAAGATAACATTTATGGACCTACTATATAGGTCCATTTTGCCCAATGAGGACAAAGAAACAAGATTTTTTTTTTCAAGTTCTGGAGTGAATACAACTTCCCATTACACGAAAGGGCCACCTTAGCTTCACTACTGTTTCCATCTTTCTCTTACTGGCATACACAGTACTGTTCCGTATAGTATACAGGGTATTCCAGCACCAGATGACGTCCTTATTTTTTTTTCAGAGCCTTCCATCTCCGAGGATCTTATTTTTTTTTACCAAAGGGCCTGTGAACCACACTAGAGAGTTTATGAGAGGGAAATATTTCTGAGTTGGACTCTTTCTAACGGCCCCAGGCCAGTGTCTGGAGCAATTTCAAGAACAAACAGCTAAACTTCAACATAGGTCTCAATTTGTTATTTGCTACAGAAAATTAAATTTGTGGTTGGAATTTTAAGAAATGTCCAATGATTCTATTCACAGCTACAGAACCCACTGCCATGTTTTACTCTTGAAAGGATAACGGATTATGACTGAATTGTTTGTCAGGTGCAGCATTAAACAACTGACCTTTTATAGTATTTGTGGTGCAGAGACAAGACAGACTAATGTGCGCATTTCAGGTTCTAAATAAAATCCAATCTGAGATGACAAAGCTTATGGGCTTTGATATGACTGATCTACTAACTGAAATAGGTGATCAGGAAAGCAGGACAGCAGATGATCAAATATTAAATCAAATGCCAAATCAAATACTAAATGATATATTATGAAGAACTGAAAATTGCTGTTACAATTTTATTTGGTATATCCAATTGTTAATTCACCTGAGTCAAATATGTTAATCAAGAGAAAAGATGAGGACCCATAGAGATGTATCCTGAGGACCCAGAATGCTTAGAAGTTTTCAGCAACAAAGCAACAGCCTACCTATTGGTGAAGTTCAATTACATTTGATATTGGTGAAGTTCAATTACATTTGTTATTCAAAATAGATGGGAAGACATGGTCTTGAGTCTTTCAACTTTAAGTATCACTGAAAGATGCAGCAAGGCTACAACACATTGTATGGGATTATCACAGAATCACAAAATGGTTGAGGTTGGAAGCGATCTTTGGAGATCATTTAGTCTAAACCCCCTGCAAAAGAGGGGTCGCTCAGAAGGCATTACACTGGATCGTGTCCAGGTAGGTTTTGAATATCTCCAGAGAAGAAGACTCTACAAGACTCTACTCTACTCTAGAATATCTCCAGAGAAGAAGACTCTACAAGACTCTACTCTCTGGGCAACCTGTTCCAGTGCTCTGCCACCCTCACAGTCAAGAAGATTTTTCTTGTTTTCCTGTTCTCTGCTCCCTCCCTTCAGATACTTATACACATTGACAAGATCCGCTCTTTGTCCTCTCTTCGCACAACTGAATTTTTCTCAGCAGACTTTCCTCATGAGAGAGATGCTCCAGTCCCTTAATCATTTTAGCAACTCTCCCCTGGGCATGCCCCAGTACATTACTGTCTCCTTTGTAATGGGGAGCCAAGGATTGGATACAGTACTTCAAGTGTAAACATGTTACTCACCTGGGCTGGGGAGAGAGGGAGGATCCCTCAACCTCCTGGCAATGCTCTTCTTAATGCAACCCAAGATACCATTGGCTTACTTGGCCACAAGCTGACTGCTGGTCAGCCTGCAGTCCAACAGGACTTCCAGGTCCTTCTCCGCAGTTACTTTCCAGCAGATCACCCCCAGCCTATACTGGGACATGGGGTTATTTCTGCATAGGTGCAGGACCCCTCACTTGCTTTTGCTGAATGCTGAACCTCATGAGGTTCCTATTTGCATCTCTCTCCAACCTGTTGAGTGCCATTCCCTCTAGAAGGCCGCACAGACCTCTGGTGCATCAGGCAATCCTTCCAGTTTTGTATCATCAACAAACTTGCTGATGTTGCATTCTGTCCCTTCATGCAGGTCACACTGATGAAGAGATTGAATGAAACTGGGCCCACGACTGACCCCTGAGAGACACCACTAGTGACAGGCCTCCAAGTATACTTTATACCACTGATAACAACCCTCTGAACTTTGCCTTTCAGTCAGTTTTCATTCTACCATGCTGTCTGCTCATTTATCCCATGCTTCCTGAGATTGTTTATAAGGATATTATGGGAGATTTTGTCAAAAGCCTTGCTGAAGACAAGATAGACAACATCCGCTGCTTTCCCGTCATCTACCCAGATCATCATTCCACCATAGAAAGCTATCAAATTGGCTAAGCATGATTTCCTCTTGGTGACTCCACGCTGACTACTCCTGATCACCTTCTTATTCTTCACACGATTAGACGTGACATCTACAATGAGCCCATTATACTGTGCAACAGCCGCTGAAGCAAAGGAAGATAAATCCTCCTTCATATCTTTGAAACAGCAGGAACAACTTAATAAGTCTCTCATGTCTTCATAGAAGGAAGTGCAGAAACAGTAGAACAAGCCTTTGAACGGCAATCAGGCAGGAAGCTGAAATAGGCTTAATTTATATTACAGTCTTTGGAGAACACTGCATAGATAGAGGGTATAGCACCCAATAGGTACTTGGCTTGCTTTGTCTAAAAAGGCTAGGAAAGTTTATAAATTTTATGATATAGGTAATTGAAGGTATAAGTATGTATCGTGAAAAACAAGAGATAGATCTGTTCAAACTAATTGAGGATGGTGTATTCTCATACTGATTTAACTTGGAAATGAGAATCTACAAAGTAGTAAGGTTTAGAGATAATCTTTCAAGGAAAATCGTGAAAAGCAAAAAGAAACACTTTTAATAAGTAGTTTCTGAAGGAAGTTAGAGGCTCAGTGCCTATGATGTCATGGCATTTAATAACCCACATAGTTCTTCTTAGTCCCATGTTCCTAATAATTTCTTAGACAAAGCAACAGTAGATTATGTAAAATCCATAGCATATTTAATGGGAAATCTCTCCTTATTCTGCTGAAGAGAACTTGAACTGAATCCTGATGTTTGAAAAGCTTAAGGAAGTTGGTGTCCTGTAAATAGAAATGCAGAACAGATAGCTTTTGATGTATTCGGGGCTATGCATTAGGAAATTATTCTTACTAATGGATGCTTATTAGTACTATCAGAACTCACGTGGTCTCAGAAAAGCTGGCCTGGTAATTTTGTGAGAATGCATCTTACAAAACATTTATTGCTCTCAGCTTCAGTTCAAATAATTTTTTTTGTGTTTCATCTAAACTAAGCCTGCTAGCAATACAAAATATGATTAGAAATAAAAAGAATTTCACACCTCTTTCCTGGTTTAGTATGAATGAGATTTACAGAGATTTCATTTTTTTCTTGTTATCAAAGTTATCAATTTTTTTCTCATTATTTCTCGTCATCAAATTTTTCCTCATTTCAAAGTTTCTAACTTTGAAAATATCAGCAAGTACATTTCCATAAAACAAACAAACAAACAAAATATTCTAAATTCTGAATGGAACAAGTACTATGTGTTCTTTCCACTAGAAGAAAATCTTCCTTGCAAGTCAGTGTTGCATCATGAAAACTTTGCTGTAGTCTGATTTGTTTGTTTTACTGATTGCAAGATATGGATACTGTGGAAGCAAGTATGTAGAAAACTACTTCTCTAATTCTTACACTTTAACCCTGAAGACAATTCTTTTTTCATTCTAAGCAGCTACAATTATATTCATTTAAACTTCACTAAAAAAAAAAGTCTTAAATTCTATTTAAAATTCTGTATCTACAGGAAGAGATATTTCTATAAGGTTAAATCCCCAAATCCCTAGGAGCAAGTTCACAACTGGGATCTCAAACCTTCAGAACTGAATTTTGGGAAAAAAATGCCAAATTAAGGGAAAAACACAAGCACATAATTAAGAAAAGGAATCCACCTATTTCAGAAAAAAATAGTCAAAAAGTTAGTATACTGTGATGGTAGTTCAGAGAAGGATTATCTGACATGACAAGAAAAATGAACGTCTAATACAAATCCTTGCTTTGAAAATTAGGTTGAATCAGATGATTTCCAGCAGTGTCTTCCAACCTGAATTAATCTGTGATTCCGTGATTCATACAGTACTCAAAATCAGAGTTCACAGCCCACACTGAGCTGCCCACTCCTTGCCAAACACTCTAGGGTCAATCCAGTGACACATGTAAGGAACGCTACAACCTTGGAGTTAATACCTGGCCCAACTGTTGACTAGGCACGGACTAAGAGGATAATAACAATATCACAAAATGGAAGCACTCTTAATAAGGTCAATGGAGAACACTAGCAGAAGATGCACAAGACTCCACATCATCATCATCATAAAAGCAAACAAGATAGTCATTAAGTAGAAGTAGCTGCACCAATGCCGGTATCAACAACAGTAATGCAGAAGAAAGGAAAAGGTGCATGGACGATACTCAGAGCTATAGTGTTATTCTTACTGAGGGAGTATGAGTTTTAATGCATTCATTAATAAACTGAAAAAAACAGTATATAGAAAGGAAACTGATGCCACGTATTTTTAAAAGCTTGATGAAGGTTCTGAATGTGGTCTTTGAAAAAACAGAAACAATATATCTGTTGTTTGGCTAGTGTTTTACATATGAGTAATGTCAAAGAGAAGTAAATAATATTTGGATAGATGAACAGTAGAACATCCATTACATCTGGAAGGGAAAATATATAGACTAATAACACAAGAGGCTCCAAACAGTTTCTGTGAGAGCCATAATTGGGCTACAGCAAAACAAGCAAAAAAGTAAACAACACATCTTGGAAAACGTTTGAAATGCCTTATAGTAAGATTGGGGCAGCCAGCAGTGTGCCTAGAGCAACAGACAATGAAGGAATAGATCTATTTCTGAAAATGTGAGCTAAACATGGATGTTTATGTCTAATTAGCTTATCTGCATAACACAGCGATCCACAATGGACACAGGAAAACCAAAGAATTTGAAGAATGGGCATAGTTTAAGTGGCTTCTGTCCTCAGACATGCTGATGGAGAGTGCAAACCAGACTCTTCAAACCAGATGCACCTACATCAGCATTTTATTTCAGCTCAGGCTTTGGTTTACAGTGCAGAGAAGTCTTAGAGGGCATGAACTACAGTCTCTTTGTGTGAAATGAACCAGAGGATTGCTTCCAGGAGAATACCTACAACTGCTAGTGACTTTTAGCTTGTGAGACCAGATTAGCTGAAAGCAAATATTTCCCAAAATATTTATAGTGTGGATGTTAGGTCCTCAGCTCACATACAGATCTGCTACTGTTGATCTGCAGTACTTGCTAATGTAAACAACGGCACAGGTGCTTCTGAAGAGAGTCCTGAAAAAGCTCTTATATGATTGTAGAATGTTTATGCATTATGGGCAATAATGAAAATCTAATTACGCTCAAGCAGAAAAGGAGTCTTTGTGTTCATTGTGCTGAATGGGATTTTATTTTAAAAGACAACAGAATGTTTCTTAAAGAGACACACAAAAGTCGTGTATGAATGTCTAAGCCAAAGCATGGAGATATTTGGCAGGTGTATCAAATAATCTTGTATGCACCAGAAAAATACAAGCCCAGCAACCACTTTGGAAACACAAGCACCATCAGGAATAATTTGCTCCCTGAAACAAAAAAGATATTTTATTTACACTGACAGACACCACTCTACTATTCTTTGCCCCATACCTTAGTTCTCCAAAATAGACTTACTAGACAATACTATTGCTAGATAATATCCATATCAAAACCATTTCCATTTGATGTAGCGACATAAAATAGTGGTGAACTGATGAACGTATATTTAATTTTGCATGAAATACAGATTTAGATATATATTCACCATGGTTTTCCCTGAGTGAATAGTGAGAATAGTGATTATGTTCACAATTTAACTAATCCAATGTAGTAAGATGGTTGCATGGACTTAAGCCAGGGAGTTAGGTTCACACATTATGGTTTTTTTTTTTTTTTTTTTTTTTTTATAAAAATGAAGTACTTGCAAATGTAGCTATTTAGTAGGTATGATCCCATATGACTAATACTTCTTTCCAGAATACAGTATTCTCACTGTTATATTCAATGTTCATTTTTACTTGATTTTGAAGTGCATATCTATTTCTTGAATTTTTAGGCAGTATATTAGACTTTCACTAAAAGTCACTAATTTTTACACCCACGAAAACATGATTTATCAGTGTTTTTAATCCAATCTGTTCTTCATTGACAAGAAAAGTTAATTGCCAACATTTTGAAGTCAGACAGGGTGAGAGGAGAGAACGTTTACATTTTCCAAATTTATATCTAAGCCCCAGATGGAAATAATTCTACCAAAAAAAAAAAGTGAAATCTGGTGGAATATTCTTGAGATCTCTTAAGTTCAGCAACACGTCACTGATACTGAGGCCAATTTTCCCTAAGTCTGATATGAATTGCAGAAAAGAGGAGGGAAGGAAGGCCAAATGGTTAAGTTAATCCATAAAGTGCTGAAGTTGATAATTAAATGGGAATTTTATTTTATACAACACAGATTACTTATGTGAGTAATACACTTTACATGTTTGGCTTAATTTCAGTATGATAGCACATGTGCCTGAGGTTTTTGAAAGGAAAAATCTTCAGCACCATAGGGGAGGAAAGTGAATGATATAAAATTCCACAACACTTAAAGGCTTTTTCAAAAAAAAAAAAAAAAGATTTAATTGCTAAAGTTACCTGTGAAGTAAATAAATGAAATCCTATATCAGCTCAAATATCTTTCCCAACAGATTGTTATACTAGTTAGTGAAGAAAAACAAAAGGTCTTTTAAACCCTGCCAGCAAAGATGGAATCTATTACTTCTGATATGCAAGGTTGCAGAGCTGGTAGATTGCTAAATAATGATTTTTAGAGACTATTCTTTCAGAACTCTGAAAAGAAGTTTCATGGCAAATTTAACATTCAGTTTAACATCTGTTTCCTAGCAGAGAAAGATGATCTTGTGGATCAAAGCTGAACACCCCTAGACTCAGATTTTCTCAGGAGCTTTGACCAAATCGCTTGATCTTCCTCTACTCCAGTCTTTGTAAGTAAAATGGGAGATAAAAATATTTCCTTAGGCTGCCTTTATCATTTACAGTGAAAGATTTTTTTGGTAGAGGTTGTGTCTTATATGGGGACATATGGATCTTACAAGAATATGGTTCTGATCTCAGGCCCTTTGGGTCCTATTGTATGACAAATATAAAAATGTAATCAGAGAACAGACAGATGTATCACATGTTCGGGAAATTATATCATATAGACTAAAGTTGACAGCAAAAGTCACTGTTGCGGTTTGATGGGGGGGGCAAATTTTGTAAGAGATGAATCCTCTTGCATTCCATCTGATCCTCAAAGGTTAGAGGGGCTGGGGGTGGCTGGACTCATCCCTTAATAGGGATACCAAATACTGTGTTAGCTCCAACTCTGGCAGTATCGGATTCACCAACAGTCTGTCAACTGCAGGTCCGATTGCCTTCAAGGCAAGCAGCCAGGTTCACGAATAGAACAATTTATTCAAATACAATATTTGGAAAACAAGTTTCGGATGTCAGTATGGAAAGTTCTCTACTACAGTGTGGGGTTCTTAGCT
>NW_010587128.1:0-24401 GCF_000705375.1 Tinamus guttatus | reverse complement strand
AAGGCCCAGATGCAGGATCACTTTTTATAGCGAGGAGCAGCAGGATGCTGCAAACCTGTAAACCTGAAAAGAATGGTCTGTCCTTCAGTCCAGGAAAGGATACAGTCTACATATAAGTGGGACAAATATTCAGCTGGACTAGTACAGGTTTGCCTTTAGATCAAGCTTCTTTATGAAAAAAAAAAAGACTGAAAATGTCAATTGTGTGCTCCTATATATATAATCATTAACCAAGATGGAAAGAGTTAGGAAATGGGAAGAAAGAAGGACACGGATAAAAATAAAATGAACAACAAAAATCCCTGCAACCCATTCTTAAGTAACAATGGAAAGACATGCAAAAAGAAGAAGAAATAAGGACTGCAAGGGCAACTTGTAAATTAGAATGGAATAAAATTAAGAATGAGCATTATTCAAGGAAACTATTAGAAGCTCTCTAGGTTGAAGCATTTAGGAATAAGCATATATGCAGAAACTTATTGAACATGACAAGTATTCATTGTAAGAGAAAGGATTAAAACATAGGCTGTTAATGTTTTTCAAAGTATCCGCGTTCTATGACAAGACAGCTTCACACACCTTGCTAACAGGTCATCTGCTATTCATGATTATGCTGTTTCTCTTTGTAGAAACTCATAAGGAAGAAATATACATGAAGTTAATGGAGCTTTAACACTCATGAAAGGGCAAGAACCAGCCGGAAATAAAAGGAAGGCACAGTATTGACAGCATTGATTCTATGACCTGCCAAGCATAGGTTTTTTAAGTGTTGGAACCCACTCACCTGGTCAACACAGCAGCAAGCATATGCAGAAAATAAGTCTCTACCTTTCTGTTTTACATTCCAGTAAAAGCAAAAATATACATTTTTTAATTCAATAATAAAATAGTTGCATATGAAACCATACTCTTTTACCACAGAAAGTTAAAGAAATTAGTTAAAGTTAAAGAAATTCAAGTTGCCTGCTATTTTTTCCACATAAAATTCCAAACTCAGGCATATTTCTATTTTAAACTTAGGGCCTCTTCTGATTAATTTTGTTTCCATAGCTTCTTAAAAAGAAACCAAATGTTTTTAGTGTGAGAGGTGATGAGGTGATGAGTCAGCATGCGACAAGATGGTGGCTGATGGAAGTGAGGGGAAAAAGATTAATGAATGTCACATAAATTTAATTTCTAAGGAATGAACAAGCAATCTCAGATAATTTTTTTTGAAAGGTTAAGTTATACAGCTTCTCGACAGTGGCTAACTGGCTGTTGAATTCTGAACCCATAAGGGAAGATATTTCAGTACATTCAAGAGGTCTTTGGAAAGAGAGCTGCCTAAGATAAACTGAGCCACTCTCCAAGAAAAATGTCTCTGGACACGTCAGCTGAGATTACAGCTGCTGCAGAACATTAGATAGCAGAGAAAATTGAATCACTGTAAAGTTAGGTTGGTTCCCTCTATGTGTCCATGCCTGATAAACACCATAGAAAAGTCCACCAGTGGGTTTGGCTATGTATTATAAGTGAATGACTAAGTGGCAGGGGAAGGCTTTAGATGCAGGTAGGAAGAAGACTAAGATACTTAATGTGTTCCACAACAGAAAACAATCAAAAGCACTTCAAAAGAGGAATCTTGAAATCTTAGGTGAGGTTTATTTTTAATAGCAGCCTGTATTTCTGCCAGCAGTAGACTGTTTTGCAAGGGAAACACCAATCTGTCTTGTTCTTTCAAAACGTATCAGAGATGTCTTAAAACATGAAAGAGAAAAGTTAACTAGGCTAATCAGAAATACCAGTTGTTGAAAATGAACTATGAAATATGCTGAAATATGCTATAGTTTTCTCTCTTCTTTATCAAGATCAGCTCTCTGAAAATCAAAATTAAGTATTGCAACCTAAGCACATTTTTTAAAGACTGGTTTAACTTTCCAAACAAATATCTATCGAACCTCACTGCACAGTTGTGTAACTGCAAGGACAGTCCTGAGATTTCTTTGGCATATTTAGAAACCTTCACTTTAAGAAACAGATTCTGTTTATTTTGCTCATGCTTTTCGACAAGCCTTTCAGAGTCTGATATGTTTTCGGAAGTACTCAGAACCCACATGAAACGAAAAAGCAGAAGAAATCATCAGCTGGCGCAGCTCAATAGAGCCATGCCATTTTCCACCTGCTGAGGGTGTGACCCACTATTAACAGATGAAATATTCAAATATACAAAGGATAAGCCTCAGATGCCAATAAAACTGGATTAGCATGTGTTCCCATCACAGTCACATAATAGTGCATTCATATTAAGGTATAAAGCCCTAGAGAAAAGGCATTTTTTGAGATAACTGAGAAAGAAAAGAGAAAAATAAGAATCTCAGCAGAGGGAAATAAGGCAAAAAAACATACTATAATCATCAGATTTAATTTTCCTCTCAAATTTTCATCCAGTTCCTGTCCGATTTATTTTTCCTAGAGTAGAACTTTTCCTCCATGACTACTTCTTTTGGAACTGATTTTGAAGTTCATCAATTTGAAAAAGTAACTTAGCGATTTGTAAATACTCACAGAGGTATTTCTAGGTCAGTATGTGTTGGACCTTGTAATGTTTACCAGATATTTTACTGACCAGGTCATGGTATTACAAACATTATGCATGTGCTTTCTTAATAAACACTAAATATGAATATATATTAACATAAATCAGAGGAAAAATAAATCTGATCATTATAGAATGACATTCTTATTATATATCATTTACATTTATAATGTATTCTGTATGCAGTTAAAAATTCAGCGTTCAACCCAACCAATTTCTGACACTGTCATTTAACAGTTTGACTGTGTTATACTTGCACTCCTTGAAACAGTATTTAAAATAAACTCTTCCCTCTGAGAGTTTTGTTGGTGATCTTGCTCCTGCAACTATCCTGGATCATAGAATCATAGAACCATTATGGCTGGAACACATGCTGTATTAGAAGCATAAAAAAGTGAAAGGAAAAAGAACCCACCAAATATTTTGGTTCACAGCAAGGAGGTAGACTATCATACTGATGTCTGCAGATTACTTGTCTGGAATACAGGTAGTTGGAAACAAGGTGAGACACATATATATATGGCATAGACCAAGGCCATGCCACATGCACTGTCAAAATCATGACTTTATCTTGTGCAGTGTTTTACTACATAGCACCTTAAATTATACACTTAAAAATAAGATGAAAAGTATTAAAGAGCAATGAATCACACTTTGAAAAAATAAGTAGTTAGCTACTTCTCTGCACAACCACTTCTCTGGTTTAATTACTTTCAGCAAGAAACAAACTCCAGTAGCACAAAAGCAGTATCCTTTGATTCAGCAAGGTAGTAATCTATAAAAATGAAAAAGCTGAGAAGGTTCAAACCTCCCTGACAAAGTGTTTCTTAGCAACAGACAGGACAGTGAACCAAAGGAAGAGCATGTGAAGTGGTTATTTTTACTATTATAAATCAAACTGAGGAATTATCCCTCTAATGCCTGTAATTTTACAATGTAACCAGATTAAATGAGATCCTGTCACTTCATTACGTTTAAAGACTTCACTGTGTCTGTCTTGTAATCAACCACATCACATAAAAGTGTAAGCTAGAATAAACCTCGAGAACAAGTGGGGTGTAGAAACAAATTAGCTTGCTATATTGAATCTCCTTCTCAGAAGAAGCGGATGGAAAATGAGTTCAAATAATTGATGATTATAAAAGTACAAATAAAATCTAATTCACAAAGGAGAAACCTCTTTGCAATTCAGAAAAACAAACAAACAAGCAAACAAAAAAAAAACCTCAACACAACACAAACAAGCTGGACATATGCCTGTGCTATGAGGCAGACAAAGAGCGAATTTAATTTCATTAGGGACTAGCTAAAAAATGCACAGTTCTATAACAGCTGGTTCATCTGTTGGGGATTTAAGCTTCCCACAGTAACAAACATGCGGTCCTTTCCCCTCCACAAGCTGTCTCTATACTTCTCATTAATTCTCTCCCCTTGACTCCGAGGCCAAAGGCACGCTATGGTCAGGAAAGAGTTCTGCTGGCTGAAGAAATTTGTCTTTTGCTACAAATGACTTTCTCCGCAACAGAATCTGCAGAAAGAAATGAGCCCTCTGCAGCAACCTGAGCATACTGTCAGCAGTCAAGGGGGAGCTGAATTGAGCCAATATTTAAACCTTAAGGGGCAGTTTATATTTTCTGTTCTACTGCAAACTCTAAGAGAATAATAATAATAATAATAACAATAACAACAACAACAACTGGGGAAGGGTAACAACCTGCTAGTAGTAATATTACCTGTAGCCTTTCTCCATATATCCTGTAGTGTATCTGTCTGCATCATCATTAAAACAAATATGCCACTGGGTCCTCAGAGAGCCACACTGCCTGCAGTTCAGAAGCATACTGCACAAGAGTTTTAAACTTGTCTGCCTTTCTTTATGCAGATGAAAACGGAAGTGATGAAAATCATTTCTGATGGATTCCTGTAATTTCTGAATATCCAAAATCCAAGAGTTGTGCCATCAAAATGTCAAGAAACTGTCTTTGCTGCATACTTCATCGTTTTTTTTTTTTTCTAATGGTCAATTCTCATATGGGCCTTGTGACTATCAAGTCTCGCTTCTGTGTATATAAGTCGCATTTACATATTTTTTTCTGACCTTTTGAGTGCAAGCAGCCTATCACTTTAAAAATGAAAACCCAACATTTTTATATCACATCTACAAAAACTGTGCTCTAAGAAAAAATTTTGAAAGGTGGAGACCCTGCCAGGAGAAAAACTTGTTCATTGTTTGTTATCAAACGGCAAAAAGAGAGTATGTGTGCAAGGTCATTTGCACCGAGGTATCTTCAGGGATAGACCAGGTTGTTTTGGTTGAGGCATGAAGGATATTCACAGAAGACTAATAGCTACCAAGCTGAATAGACTTCAGTCATGTGAGGAACTGACTCAAATTCCTCACTTGAGTCAGTGGATAGGATAAGGAGATACAAAAGGGGGAAGGAGCCCATTCTAAATAAAAAAAAAAAATCCAGGAGGAGTGCACTGACTTCCTTTTTCCTGAAGTCTCCACAGTGAAAGAAGTCAAAAAAATAGCAGATCGAATAGCATATTGGAAACATTTCTGGGGTCTTTTGGTTTGTGTTTTAAGAGGAACATTTTTTTTGCAAATTCGTCTGGTAAACACAAAAGGCACTTCTATAGAAGATTTAATGTTTCTGAGGTTTTGTATTTTTTTCCAACATCAAATTTTGCTGTTGTTTCCAAATGATCTTGTGTTTCTGAAAATTGAGGATGAATCTTCAAATTTGATTTTTCCTTTACAGATGGACTTCATGCGCAGCAGTCACTGGGGTACATTTTCTTTGCCTCTCACCTCAAAGCTTGTTACACCTGAATTTTAGAATTATACTAAACCCTGGGTAGGTCAGCTGGAAGACCAAGCACAGGTTAAGTGTAATGTAGAGTATTAGCTGTAACACATAAACCTGAGGAATGAACAAATGCAGAGTTTTAAATTCATCTTTCTGTCCCAGGAGCACCCTATAACTAGCATAAGAAAAGGCAGAGTCTCTCTTCTCAGAGAAGCCAGTGGTGACTTGGGAGCCAATGATATGTGAACTCTGGCTTGCTTAGAAACTTCTGAAAGGCTGTGCCTGTTCAATCTTTAACAATGAATACATTTTATCTGGAAATCTAGCATTTAATTACAACTTGCAGATTTTACAAAAAGGACAAACTGTCTCTAAGATTTTACCTTCTATTAGGGACATACATACTGAAGCAAAACAACTTAGAAATGCAAAGCCAAGAGAGGAAGCAGATTCCAAGTTTGTTTTTGTTTTGTTTTGTTTTTTGTTTTTGTTTTTTTTTTTTTTCCCCTACATTTCCTGCTTCCTTGCTCCTTTCCTTTGCTCCTTTTCTAAAGAGAACAAGGCCAGTTTCTCATGAAGAAACCCTAAATAGAGCTCCTTCCCCTCTCTGAGGAATGATAAAGGTCTGAGATGTATGCATTTGATCAACTCAGATCTGGAAGGAGGGAAGGACTGGATTGTTCCTGCAGAACACTCTTGGAGTCCCTTTGTAGAGTGGCCATGGGAAGTGTGACCTAGATGAAAATCAGCTAGAAAATGCCTTTCAGGTGTGCATTTAGTACACTGACTGCAAATGAATAATTGGCCAGACCATGACTAGTAAAGAATAACTCTCCCATCCTGTATGTTAAATGGCTTATTTTGGGTTTTCAGCACTGCCTTGTACAGATCTGTTCAAGTTGGTATTCACTATTTGCCAATGAAGACATAGCTCAAGATACATGTAGTAAACTATTCACTTCATTTATTATAGTCAGACACCAGACAAACAAACAACCAGGTAAAACATTGGATTTTTAAAAAATATTTATATCTTAAAACAATATATCTTTGTTCTCCTACTATATCAAAAACTGTTTTCTTTTTGATTGATTTTTATTGCTCTTTCCCAATTTGGGGTAACAAGCACACAGGGGAATTTATCATTCTACTTGAGTATGTATTTGTACAATACCAATGAGGACTGACGTCAGTGAAGTCACTGATTATAAAAGCTCAAAAGAGAGGTACAGTATTTGAGGTCTGTCATCATGTTTTTAAAAGTAAGTTACGTTGACAATACCGCCACCATAATGAACTTACTCTGGCATTAACTTGTCATTTTCCATCACAGGAGGGAGAGAGAGAGGAATCACAGAATGGTTAAGGTTGGAAGGGGCCTCTAGAGATCGTCTAGCCCAACCCTGCCACTCAAGCAGGCACAACTAGCGCACAGGCCGGAACACCTAGAGCACATGGCACTGGACTGCATCCAGGTAGGATTTGAAGATCTCCTTAGAAGGAGACTCCACAACCTCTCTGGGCAGCCTGTTCCAGGGCTCTATCACCCTCACAGGAAAGAAGTTCTTCCTCACATGAGGATAGAACTTCCTGTGTTTCAGCTTGCACCCATTATCCCTTGTCCTGTCACTAGCCATCATGGGGAAGAGTTTGGCCCCATCCTCCCTATATTCTCCCTTAAGGTGCTTATACATATTGACCAGATCTCCTATCAGTCTTCTTTTCTCCAGGCTAACCAGGGCCAGACTTAGTCTTTCCTCATAAGATAGATTCTTTAGTCCCTTAATCATTTTCATTGCTCTGCACTGGACCCTCTCTAGAAGCTCAATGTCCTTCTTGGACTGGAGAGCCCAGAACTGCACCCAATATTCCAGGTGCAGCCTCACCAGAGCTAAGTAGAGGGGCAGGATCACCGCCCTCAACCTTCTGGCAACGCTCCTCCTGATGCAGGCCAGGATCCCATTGGCCTTCTCGGCCACAAGGGCACATTGCTGACTCATGGTTAACTTGTTCTCAACCAGGACTCCCAAATCCCTCTCCACAGAGCTGCTTTTCAGCAGGTCAACCCCTAATCTGTACTGGTGCCTGGAGTTATTTCTCCTCAGGTGCAGGACTCTGCACTTGTCCTTGTTGAACCTCATGAGGCTTCTCTCTGCTCAACTCTCCAACCTGTCCAGGTCCCTCTGAATGGCAGCACAGCCCTCGGGAACGTCAGCCACTCCTCCCATTTTGGTGTTATCTTCAAACTAGCTCAGGGTGCACTCTGTGCCCTCATCCAAGTCATTGATGAACAAGCTGAAGAGCACCGGGCCCAGTACTGATCCCTGCAGGACACCACTGGCCACAGGGCTCCAACTAGACTTGGTCCCATTTATCACCACCCTCTGGGCTCTGCCATCCAGCCAGTCCTCAATTCATTTCACTGTCCACTTGTCCAGTCCACACTTTGGAGCTTCCCTATGAGGAAAGGGAAATGTCTCAAAAGCTTTGCTGAAGTCAAGGTGGATAACATCCATGGTTCTCTCATTGTCCATACAGCTGGTCCCCTCATTGTAGAAGGCTATCAGGTTCATCAACTACAACTTCCCCTTGGTGAATGCATGCTGACTACTCCTGAGCACCTTCTTTTCCTTGACATACCTAGAGATGGTCTCTAGGATGAGCTGCTTCATCACCTTTCCAGGGATGAAGCTGAGACTGACTGGCCTGTAGTTTCCTGGTTCCTCCCTCTTGCCCTTTTTTGAAGACTGGAGTAACATTGGTTTTCTTCCAGTCCTCACTTGTAACCTTATAATCAGTATAAAATACCATGTTTCACATCATCCATGAGGACAGCTATGAGGAGAAGAATGAGGAGGCACATGAACCAACCATCTCATGCAAGGTATCACTAGCCTGTCACTAAGAACAGCCTTTTTATTCTATTCATTAGAGAGCTACAAATTTCTATGTGTGTAAGATAATTTTTAACAATTTCTGGCATTTTTACATAGCTACAAGGTCACATTGTGTTGCCCTAATGAACATTTCTCTTTATCTTATATTTATGTTAAAGGGAATTTTAAAAAGGATCCAGATATTTGCTTACTTCTATAAAAGTCTGCTTTCAACACAGACTGGTAATATCTAGAGTAAGCACATTTTCTGCCCTCAAGTTGTGTGGTGTATTTTAAACTACTTATTGTCATAAATTGCATAAATGGCATAAGGAGCATTGCACTGTGGTCTTAAAGGGATATAGCAACATAGGGTGCAAATATAGTATTACACAAAGGAGTACACATGCAGACCTTGGAGTGCAATGTGATTATCAGAGACAATTTGGAGAACAAGCTAAACCTGCTTCCATGGGAAACATGGACTGTAGTGAAGAAAGCATCAGTCCTGCATGAAAAATGAAATTAAAGAGACAAGTACAGGAAGCTTTTCCAAAACAATGAACCAGATATTAACTTGCTATGCCTGACAAATGGAATGAAGTTAAGATAATTCTGACAAATTCATACTTACCTTCATTTGCATACACTCCAAGAGCAGATATAATAATCATTAATGAAAACAGCAGTTAAAATGACACTAACACGGTTGCCTGACTAGGGTCTAACTAAAGAGTAAATTAATATGCGACAATGGTGACTAAATGGATTATTTAAGTGTTCATGTCTTGGAAAGAATTTACAGATTCAAATTAATCAGACTAGTTTACTAATTCAATTTGTGAATTTCAAATACATTCATTTCTGCAAGCTGCATAATTAGTACTGTGATGAATCAGTTGATTGTAATTTTTTGGATTATGTTTGTTTTCGTAGGTCCTAATGAACATCCACCCAACCAACTGCACTACTCTCTTTGTGCTAGGCATTGGATAAACATATAGCAATAGGTTTTTCTCTCTAATGGGCCTCCAGTCCGTATCAACATGGTAGACAAAAAGAGGAAGGAGGTGCCTGCCTCCTCCCCCATACACCATGTCCAGAATGGTTAGCAATACAAATTGGAGCAAATACTATTTTAGTTGCTAGCACTTGTAACCAGTCAGAAGTTGGTGTCTAGACAACCTATCTTCTCATCTATCTTTTTCTTTCTTCCAAAAAAAAAAAAAAAAAAAACAAAGAGGCTCCGAGACTTACATACATGCTCCTTTTATGATCATGCTTCCCAACTAGCTATTATAGGCCTGATTCCTGATTTTTAATGGCAGTAAGTCCCCAAGCCTTTTGGTTAAATTCATTAGAAGAAAATGCACAGTGCTAAAAATAAATAAAAAAAAACAAACACACATTCCCCCCATTCAGACTCTTCTTTGAGACTATCCACAGGGAAATGAGTCTGAAATCACTATCAGAATTTTTAAAATGACTTTTAAAAACTTTTTGTTTTCTTTTTCATCTAAACATTTTTTAATTCACAGTACTTGTCAAGTTCGTTTACGCTGTCACTCCTTTTATGTTTTTTACTTCAGCACAATATTGCTGTCATTACAGCAAAATTGCTAGATAACTACAATAAAACATTTCTAGGAGAGGAAACAAGCCTCTGAAGTGAAAATATGAACACTTTTTTTTTTTTTTAAGCAGTAACTCTGTCATTCCCTGAAAATCTTTTTGTAGCTTCTGGAAGTAATCTACCTTTTCTGTGCCTGCATGATTGCTGTCAGATCATAAAAGTGCCTCCATAGATAACTCCAGAATTTCAGATTTCCAGTGTTGCTAATCACAAAGTTTTCATAATGGCCTGAGATCTCGTGAAATAATTTTCATGCCTGCACAAGACAGAAGAGAGAAAACGCCAGCTATGATGTTCCTATATTTAAAAATATATTTATTTCTCTCTCGTATTTATTTACAGAACTATTGTTTAATGTAAATAAAGAGTTACATAACTGGGTTGCTTTGGCCTGATTACATGGGCTATCCAAATTCAACAACCAAGGAAATGAAAAGGTGGTTTACTCTTATATTTTTTGATAGAAATTCAGTTTGTTCATTTTTGCACTGAGAAGCTGCACTGCTACTTTTATCTGTCAGCACAATAGAGGCTTGTTTAATCTAAAATATTTAGATTTTTGATTCCACCAAATTAACACTTGTTTTTAGTATGCACCATATCACAGCTGTGACTGTCTTCTTAGATACCTCTAACACTGTGTAGAGTTTTTTTAACTAGTAACAGCAGCTTGTATAACCAACTGTTATGCATAAATTAGTAACTTAATTCAACTAGAGAATGGAACTCCACTTACATAAAACTTCCAGTGATATCAGAGATGTCAAGATTTCACCTAGCGTGTTCATCAGATGGTGTAAAATAGGTAATTAACTGTTAGGCAGTTTAATCAGCTATTGCCAAAGTAGTTTGCCATTTTCTATTGCATAAGCAATTTTCCAGTTGTTTATAGTTATCAACCTTTAAGCATTCAGGATGATAATTTCTATATTGGCATTCTGTCCTAAGATTTTGTATTTATTTTCTGGAAATGAAGATTACAAATAAATGTTCTCAAAGTATTCTCACTAAAGTCTGTGTCATAGTTTAATTGCTTATTAACTTTCATAGAAAAAGCACAATGTCAAAAACTATATTCAAAATACAAGCATAAAAATACACTAAATCAGATGATTATAACCTTTATCTATGTTTAAAAATGCAATACTTTTGATCCAGACAATGACATTTTGCAAAATAACATGAGCTTGGTAGTCCTTGAAAGAATTGCATTAATGCGAAGAGCTAGAAGAATTCTTAGAAATGCACACAGGCCACCATCTCCCATCACAAATAGGAGTCAGAATAACGATGTCATAAATTAAAACAATCCTCAGACAAAAACTAACATCCAGGAAATGAGAAACAGATTTCAAACAGAGAACAGAAACCAGAAAGCATGATACCTAATGAGACTCTGCACAGCACTTACAGTAACAAAGGAGGTGACACGTGATAGGACAGATACCATATTAATATGGAAGTACAAATTATATTTACTATTTATGTTCTTTTTCATCTTGCATAGCACCAGCAGCCTAGCACCTAGAATGCTAAAGGGGCACATCTTCAATAATCTTTCTCTTTAGCAGGATGGAAAGCTAAGACTGGCATCCTAATCAAAGTAAAATCCATCTCATAACCAGAAAGTGGGGAAAAGACATAAAAAGAGGGAAAAAATGCAGGCTGATATAACCTGTTAAATCAAAACCACATTAACATGCACAAAGTAAAATATAGCTATCAAAAGAATAACAATTTCAACCAAGATTACAACAGCCAATGTAGTTTAACAATACTGCATTCTAATACAGTGTTGTACTAATTTCCTCTTTGTAGGGTACGGCGGTCGGAAGATCTCGCGCTGAGCGGAAAGGATAGTGGAAAGAATAGGGGAGATGGGCACGTGCCGGTATAATATTTCAGAAAAACTAAAGGAAGCAACAGAATAGAGGAGATTCTCTTATTAGAGAACAAAAAAGGGGGGAATATGTAGGAAGAAAGGTTGGTGTGGCCAGGGATGAAAACAGTGGTCTGATTGCTTGATGCATAAAGGATTTTTCTGAGGCCAACCAATATGGGAGGCGATGTTAACGCTATGGGCTACGGGGCGTGCCGCCACACACAGGTGCCCTATATAAGTTTGGATGTCACAGGTGCCCTATATAAGTTTGGATGGGTCTGTAATAAGTGCCATTTGCTGCATCCACCATAGTGGTGTGTGTGCTCATTTGGCCCGGGTTCCCAGGTGGTGGAACCCGTGCCCGCTCGATGTGCCGAGGCAATTGAAGCCGAAAGGCAGCACCTCTTTTCCTAGTGCTGCTCAAATCTGCTGGGTTCCCGTATTTCTTCCCAGGTTTTCTTCCCAGATAATGCAAAACAGATAAACTGATGCATCTGGGATACCTCAGAGCAATTGCACATGTGAAATACAGATAACCTGTTTCTGAGACAAGTCAGGCCTATACCACATATTCGATTAAGTCAAAAGCTTCTAGAGCCCAAGAGAGTTAGAGTGCATGCGTATACCACTATTTCAACATGTACACTCTAAGTCTGAGACATCTGGAACTTAGCATGTTCGTGCTTCCTTGGTGGTCTGCACAAATGCATAGACACATCTAGTATTGCTACATCTTTGCAAGCTGCTCTCTGTAATCAGACTATTGGAGACCCACAAATGCGAGGCAATGATTCAAAGCCAAAGATGACAAAATGCACGGGAACTTAAGTATGTAATAAGTTATGGGCTTTTGATCCCCAGTTTAGGAAAATCTGGGCACAATTTTACAGAACTCACGTCTAGATGAGGCAGGAGGAGCATCTTATTAGAACACAAACAAGCAAGTAGAAATTGGAAAGAGAGAAAGAGAATGAGAAAAGAACCAACCTGACCTAAACAAAGGCCCTTAACCGTGTGACTTGCATGCAATCTGCAGATAAAGTTGTAACACATTGATACAACTAGACGTGCTCAGACATTTTCAAAGTGTTTTATGTTATGACCTAAGAAAAAAACGGTGTTGCAGTACAAGTTTAACTTGTCTTACAATGCATAGTGCATTGTGATCTCATAACTCTTCACATGCCATCCTGAAATGCAACTCTTTCGGCTCTCAGCTATCTTCTTCCATCCTGATATCTGAGTGCTCTTACAATGGGCAAAGGACATGCAGTTAAATCTCTTGTAACTTAGTAAGTACAAAGCAGAAAGCTTATTCAACACTGTGCCTACTTTCAAAAAAATCTATAATTTTTATACAAAAAAAAAAATCAGCGTGACCTCCCATAAATATACGCAAACACATATAATGGCAAGACTAAATGTTATACCTTATTGAAGAACGAATAAAAACTTACAAAGTGAGAGAAGTCATAAACGGGATTGAAATCCTTTCTTAGCCTGTAGAAGGACGAAAGACTTTTATTTATGTAGGCAGTGCTAGTTATGGCTGGATATTCAGAGGGTTGTCTGCTTTAAGTCAATTAGACCAAATTCACCCATACTGTAATGCTACCTTGACTCCAGTACATCAGGGATTATTTAACCTAACTGCACTATATCATCAGCTGGTATAAATTATCACAGATGCATTTTTGGAGTACCCATTCTTTTCTTTAACTTAAAGGACTCAGAAGTCCAGGAATCATGCTGTGACTAAGAAAATGACTTAATGTATGCCTGATTTGATTATTGTGTATAAAGTCTAATAGTAGAAAAATAGTCAATAATGGTAGAAGTAATTTTTTTTTTTTTTATGACTTACAAAACATTTTTAGGACCTAAAGCCAGTCCACAATGCTATAGGTCTGTATTTGCTAAATCTGTACCAATCTTTTGCATTAAGTTAGCAATTATAGTAAATTACCTTTAGCTACCTCAAAACTCTACCTATCCATTCTAAAGAACTTCACCATGCCATTTAATAGACAACCCCCATTGTTTTGTTAGAACTTGATCTTTTAAAATATCCACTCTCTGAACTGAATGATTTTACAGGAATAGCTATACAGGAATGCTAACTCAGAAAATGAGTATCAACAGATATTTAGCAGGCATAGAAATCTTTCTAAATAGTGAAAAGCATGGACTATATCTATATTGTTATCTTAGCTCAGGTCTCATGCTTATAATATAACCAACATCCCAAATGAAGATACTCTGTCTTCACAGAGGCCTGCAATCTGTCTTTTGTCAGAACAAACCATCTGGGTCTGCTCTTCAGAGAAACTTAGCAGTGGAGCAAGGTTGAACTCAGGCTCTCTCTATTCCTGTAGGGATCCAGCTGTCTAAAGCTTAAAGATGCATCTAACTACTTGTGAGAATCCAATACCCACTGACCAGGTTCTTTTAGATACTCCACACATAGAGGGTGTAATGTTTAATATCAAAATTTATTTATTTGAAGGCATTGACACAACATAGTTTTTTATTTTATTTTATTTAGTAGAGTAGTGCACCAATATACTGAAATCACAAGTGTAGGTTACACTTAGCAAAATATACAGTTTAATCACAATACAAGTCCGATTCCCATTACGAATCTCTATAATATGTTCACCATCATGATGCTGGGCACCCCCGATTCATTGAGAAGGAATACATGGGTTGAAGCCAATTCAAGCCGATTGCTCTCTTTAGAATTCTTTTGTAAGTTGTTCAGCCTCTATAGTCTGTGTAGAGCTGTAGAACTGAGCCACACAGACACTCCTCTCCCTGGCTTACTCAGTGAGACATTCATGCTCTTCATGGACTCCTCCAGAAACAGCTACACCACTAGTTGATTCACTCAGCTACAATGCAGTCAGTTGATTCAATTCAACTGGCATACCTAAAGCAAAGGTCACCCTTCAGCCTACTCTGAGTTGAGATAAAATCAGCTGTTGAGACAAAGTCAGCTTTTTGTTCAACACCCTTCATTGCCCCCTGCCCTAACTTCATGGACAACTCACCCTTGCCCATGCCCTCTGAGTCACCCTCCATTCTAGGTGTTTATTGGATAGTTACATTACCTCATCACGTAGATATGCCCTTACTCTTCTTCCTTCATCTCTGGCAACATCCTGAACATAACTCTGGTTTGGTATTACAAGCAGTGTTGGCCAGATAAAGAGGAATAACCATTTATCTCTGTATGCAATGCTCAGAACGACCAGTAAATTTTATTTAATGTATACTACCATTATGAACAGCTAATATATGTCAGTTTTTCAATCCCTCTTTACTACAAGTAGGAGGTGAGGCCAAGAAAGTAATTCGAAGATATAATTTCAAACCTCAGCAAATGGACTTCGTACATGGAGCTGCCTCGTGAGTTAAATCAATGAAAAAACGTTGTAGTGATTCTGAATATTTAGGGTGCTATTTTGAATTAATACTAAAGCAAAACAAACAAACAAAATGTTTTGCTACTATCAGCATTATAAAATTAAATAGTGCTTAAACCCTGTTCCTAGATAATGCTTATATAATGTAACACTTCTTCAGAACATCTCGAGAGAAAATTCATATTTTCTCACACATACACTCTTCCTGTCATCCATGACTAAGAAGATTATGTGCGTGCACACTTCAAAAATGTTTGTAACCAAATGGAAGCTCTGTGCTTCACATCTGTCAAGTGAAATCACAGAAAATAGAGCAAAGAGGTCTCTGAAATCTGCACTCCTATGCTAAGGGAGAAGCCATTCTGCCTAACAGTTCCTGTAGGACATTTGCTGTTCTCCAAAGCTTGCAGCTGCAAAAGTTCCACAGCCAGCCTGACAGTTAGTTATAAGCCATAGGCCTAAGCCATGTCTATCCTTTTTTTTTTTTTTTTAATCTCCTATGTTCTGTAGGCAATATATTCTGTAACTTAAACCAAATATTTTTTTTGGCCTATCCCCAGTGGCTTTGGAGAACAACTTATTACTTCACAGTTTGCAGCAACATTTTACACATTCAAGAACTGTGTTCACATCTTTCCTAAATCTTTTGTCTTTTAGACTAAAGAAGTTCCAAAACTGAGCTCCTGGTGTGGCTTTAGGCAAGTATTGGTATATTCAAAGATTAGTTTACTTACCAATATTGTTTCTGCTTTTACATCAGAGCAGAAGTCTACAAATTGGTAGTAGATGACAGAAAACAAAGTTCTTGCTAATGTATTATAACTACCTCCATATTTTATCCACACAGAGTCTTCAGCTGGGGCAAAGGCACAAACAAGATATCAAGATATAATCATCTTTTTTTTTTTTTTTGGCATGCAGGAAAAAAACAGCATAAGCAGAGAGGTGTTCCTCGTACGGATTGCCTCCCACTCACAAGCAATTAGAAGCTCAAGACTGGCATAATAGAGAGGAGAACATCTCAGTAACTGACACTTTTCCTTTGGAATTCCCAGCTGGCCAACTATATTCCAAATTTAGTGCTACAGTGATGCCCAGTTTGGAACAACAGAGATGTGAAAGGAACCCATCCCACAACAGCCACTAAAAGCAGAAGGTTCTGCGCACTCCTGCTTTGTTTCTTTGCATAGGAGAGGGCAACAAAGGAATTAATTCATTCCTGAACTTAAAGATATTTAAAACAACTAGCATCCCACGGCACTTACTTTTCTAAAGCCTATAATAGATTTTTTGCATTTAATTTCATCTGGTGAAATCTTTTTCGAAGAGGTTTGAAAAAGAACTAAAAAATCTGAGATGATATATCTGTCTACTACAGAAAATTAAAATATTTGTAAAACCAATTTTAAAATCACAAGGGAAACTAAATACATAACAAAAATAAAGAGACAGGAAAATGGTGGTAACAGGAAACTGAAAAAGAAATGGGGAGAAGAAATCCATCCAATACTATATCCAAGGTTTCCTATGATATTTGGAAGGTCCAAGTGAAACACTTCCAAAATTTATAATTAACTCAATTCTAGTAAGTTTGTTAGTTGTTCGTTAAAATTTTCTGCTTACATGAGTTCAAAATTTTCAGGTTTAATAAGCAATTTTAAAACTACTTGAATTATACCAGAAAATGGACATTTAGCAGGAATCTATATTCTAGCGATATGCATCTGTGTTGCTAAAG
This sequence comes from Tinamus guttatus, assembly GCF_000705375.1. Next base: position 7,459 of record NW_010587128.1, on the reverse strand, counting down.
CTTTCCTGTCATTTTTCATTCTTGTGCAGATATAGCATACTTCAAGTGGAAGGATTTGGAAAAAAAAAATGGAACAAATGAGTGGGAATGGTAAGATTAAAAAAAAAAAGAAGACAGTATAGAAGAATATGGACAGAAAATAGGTAAAGAAGCTGCTAATTCCCCATAATTCCCAGAGTATATCCCCAAACCTCCAGACAGAAATAAGTAGTGTTCTTTTCAAGCAGAAAAGAAAGAGATGCTGTTCTCTGCCCTTTCTCCGTGAACGCTTATGTTTGAAATTTGAACCAAAGTTGGTCATCGGTTATAGTGATTCATTAGAAATAGGCAGCAGATGACAAATGTCTTTTAGGAGAATCTTAGGAAATTTTATTCACTATCACATTTTTGGAGATCTAACTTAAGGGACAGGACACTTGTGGCTGATATTCTGTAATTAGATTTGATTTTAGCTATCCTTCACTTGGAGTGGCTAAATTTCCTTGATTCCCCAAGAAGCCAGCAGAGAGAAGCAGACCTTTCTTGGTGGTAAGAATAAGCCAAATAATTTTATTTATATTTATATTTAGTGGCTTCAGAACTTAGCTTTTTTAGTTCTGTATCTCCAAAACAGATATCTGAATTAAAAACTTCTTTATAGATATTTTCCTAGGAGAAGGTTAGTCTGAGGAAATGGAGTTTCACATATATATAATCCTACTGTCTAAACAGAAAAATATACGTGAGTGAAACACAGACTTGTAACTGGGAATATGCTTATTTCCCAAGTTACAGTACTGCAGTTTCTCAACAGGTTGTGGCGAGTAGGCCATTTTATTACTAATCCAAGAACCTTTTCTCTTTTTAAGCTCAGTCCAACATAAGATCTGCTGAATCCCAAGAAGAGCCAGTCTAATGATCCAGATCAGTTCTACAGTGGAGCAAAACAAACCTGAGATATCTGAATGAAAAATATTAAAAGTCTGGAACTGAGAAATCCTGATTCTTTTACTTTTTTTCTGCAACAATTATTTATGTATGGTGCTGAGCTCAAAAAATTGCTGCTTTTTATTTAATTTTTATATTGCTATGCTAAGCTGCAGAAGCTGTAGCTGCAGTGTTCTTTACCCTGCAACATCACTGTGTATACTCTTGCTCTTCTTCTTTATTTCAAGCAACAATAAATTTAATTGTATTTTCTTGTAACGCCCTCCCACCTATTCTTTCTAATGTTTCAGACATTAGTTGTGAATCATAAGGTCCAGTGCATAAACTTAATTAATATGTCAGCTTTTAAACAATTCCTAAATAGCTTGAAAAGATTTGAACATATTTCTTTGAAGTTAGGCATAATAGCATTTTTTTCTGCTAAAAACTTACAGTTTTTCTAAGTGATTTTTAAAAAAAGTCACATTGCATATACTTGAAGATTCTATTTTATGCATTCCTTTGAGTGCACTGACGTAGGACTGAGTGAAAGAACTTTTTCCAGGAAAATACCTCACAATATTTTCATCTTAGTTATGATCAGGCTTGAGAGAAGCAGTCACTGCCATATTAGCAGAGGGTCTCCTTCTAAATTTGTGTTTTTCATCTCTTGGTATCTGACTATTTTTTCCTTACTCTCTTTATCCGAGGCTCACATAATTGAGTGAAACTCACCCATTAATTCTTACTGAAAACAGAGCAGAATTATGATGTCATAAAATATAAATTTGCTTAGACTGTAGTGCTTAATAGCAAATCCTCAGAATTTAATAAATAATGAAATAAGTGAAAATGACTGCAGACAAGCTTAAACCACAGTAGGTGGGACTAAGGCACTAAGGCATTTCATTAAGTCTTGAAGGTGGGACCTATTCCTTCCATACTGTAGTAGAAAGCAGGCCCATTGCCTTTAACTACCTACTCCAAGAGAGTGACAAAAGGACTTCAAAAAGACTGGCTGCACCAGTACCAGCCTACTTTTCCGCCCCCCCCCCTTTTTAAATACATCTTTAACAAAGATAACGCACAGGATTTTAAAGGTAAGGTAAATTTCCAGGAAATTTTTGTAAAAGCCATTAAAAACAAGCCCACAAATGGAGGACCGTGTGGTTTAAGTTGATTAGCCAGCGTAGCCTGATATGTAAAGCAATCAGTTGGTCTAACTGGTGGGTCAGATCAAGTCTGCGCTGATGAACCTAAACTCAAACTTGATTCTAATTTTCTGTCTTGATCCTGTGATGATCTAAAGCGCACCATTCAGCTAATAAACACAATTTATTGTTATATTATCCTTTCTAAGTAAGTGCTTAAAGCTCACCAGTCAGCTAACAAACTCAATTTATTGTTGGTTTGTGATGCCTCATTATGCAATAATATACGTGACAGAAATCTGTCTTTAAATAATCATTTTGTTTTGTTAGAGCTTACTTAAATATAATAAGGTATTTAGGGATCTCTTTCAATATTCCATTGGGCCGTGACATTCTGAATCAACTGGATGACCTAAAACTTGTAATGAGCACCTGTTTTCACAAGAACTGTAATTTCTATTTATCTGATTAAAAAACGTGGCCCATTTTGCTCATATTTAGTCATATAATAATTTTATATGTTATACTGCCCATCTCAGAAAAAGCAATATATATGAGTCTTTCTGTGGCCTGAAAAACTTAGTGCCCTGTGGCATTCTACCCAATATGTTTATTTCCAGAGCCATTTTCTGCCAATAATATGCACAAATTGGCGATAAGAACATATTTTTGCATAGCAACGTACTCATCCAGTTTGTACTGACTGTCCTGAGATCCATTTCAGAAGCATATACTTTTAGGTCCTTGAAGAGAATAATTCATTCACAACACACTTTTCTAAGGGCAGCTGGCTGACCACATGTTTTCTTTGGCATCATATCAATATTAAGTGCCCAGTGGTAAACAGCCACAGCCTACACATATATGTGGTTCATGGGCAATTACTTAATGTACCCAGATTCTAGTAACACATTTTTTTCTTTTTATGGAATTATTTCTGTATGTTGAAATACATACGTGTCTATTTGTGAGCAGTACTCCTGACCAATATTTGTTTAGAGCATCATGGCAAAGGATATTAGCAGCTTTTTATGCATAAGGTGTGCATAAAAAGGAAGAGAAAACTATATCCATTAGGTTTTGTCATAATAGGTACTCCACATAATGACCAGCCTTAGGCTTAAATGGTAACTTGAGTATGTGACATACTCAAGTAAAACACATGCCATAAAATGCTACAGTCTCCATACTTCTCTCTCATTTTCTGGCAATGTAATTTTTCTATTAGGCAATCTTGGAAATAAGGCCGGACTCAAAATCTAGAATTCGTTTGGAAAAATTCAAATCAACTTGTCACTATCCAAAGGCTTTTAGAACTTTGTAAATGAAGAAAACACCATTCGCTATTTCAGAAAGAAAATATGCTACCTGTTCAGCATCTGAGAATAGCATAGGTCTGAGAGTAGAAAAGTACTATATCTTACAGCAGTACTATGACTTGAGGAAAGGAGATTTAGACAGTCAGGACTTGCTAACCTAAATAAGTACTTAATCAAGACAGAGGCTAGTTATCTATGCTTTGGCAAGAAATCCTACAAAGCTTTTAAAAAGGCACAGGACCTATGTCTAGCATAGGAGATGTCCCTTTTAATTTCTCTCATTGCCTCTAACAGGTAGAAGCACAAGAAAATATGGAACTAGACTAAGGACGAGTGAGCTATAGAGAAGCAGAGTTTGCTTTTAACTTGTGCTTGAGAGAAAAGAAGTAATAATAAAACCTGTACACCAGCCTTCTGTTTTAGCCAAGAACCACTGAGCTGCCCCTGCTGTGAACTGAAAACTAAGACTGATAAGTGCAGACTAACTCTATCAGCCATACAGACTAGTGTGAGCCTCTGAAAACAGGAATAAAATCAAATAGGGCCAAAAATGATCCAAAATGAATTCTTAGAATGCAAAGACAACTGTGAACTTTGATCATTTGTTAATGGAAAACTTTGACACAGCCCACCTCAGGACAAGCCTGAAAAACCTAAATCCCAAATTACATTGTGATAGCTTAACTCTCTAGGTTTCAATTCTGTATCTATAGATGTTGCTTGCTAACCTCAGGACTGGAAAAAAAATTAAAAAACAAAGCAATGTTGTGCTGGGTTATTCATACAGAAAGTTCCATTAGAAAACAGTGGGGTTTTTTTTTGTATTTATGTGATTATTCTTCATGAATATATTTTTATTCTTATCCTACAGCATTATTTTTTTGGCATGCATAAAGCAGCTTAGTCCTTAGTAATTGAAAGCATACACATACAGCTAGCTTAAGCTAGCTGCTTGGTGGCACATCGGATCCTGCACTGCTGCATGTGCTGTGTAGATGAGAGGACTCTTATAAAAGTTCTCCAAGCACTCTCCATCTCTGCTCCTCATAATTCCATATACTTTTATATATTGTTCTGCACCGCTGTCCAAATGTAAGGCTGCACATGGCATCATCAGAGCCTAGGGAATTTAGAAGGCCCAGCTGACGCCTGCAGACTCCTTGTAATGGAAAATGTTAAACCTAAGTCTGGGGAAAGAGGAAATAACTAAAAAAAAAGTTGTGAAAGACCAAAAATAGGAATTAAAACAGCGAAAAAGTGAAAGGGGGATTTAATGTTTTACCATGGAAACGCTTGGTGTGATGTATAGAAAAGGATCTGCTAGCATTTCCTGTTTAAATCCCCTATTTACAGGACTTTCAAACTCAGCTATAGAAAGTCTCTCCAGCCTAAAACATGGCTTATAAAGTCTCTAATGAGAGCCTCTAAAATGTATTTAACTATTTAATTCTTATTTATAAAATTGTGAATGTTAACTATTTTTAAGAAATAAGTCAATAACCATCAGGGTAATTCAAATTTCAAAACCCTTGACTTTTTTGGTATACCATTTAAAATTTTTCTGTATCACTTATGCAGTGATTCAACATGTGGCATGTGCTATTTTTGATTAAATAGATAGAGATTGATCTCAGCATCCAGCTGTATTTTTCTTGTCTGGGCCTATGCATTTCCTCAAGATGAAAGGTGGAGATGAAAGTCACGGAAGTTCCTTTACGACTAGAGGGTGCTTCGAAGCATGAACAATTCTCAGATCATCAAATGTGCAAATGCTCTTTGATTATCGCATCCTCAGAGTATCCACTCCCTACATGGATAAAGACAACTTCTAAAATGCAGTTTTGCTTGCAAGTGGTCAAAAAGCGTCAAACTGAAATTTGCCACCTACAAATATTTTGCAGTATTTTGTTTAAAAAATGCTGTTTCTTCAAATATTCCTGCCAATGAACTGCTTCATTAGACTATTTAAAAGAATAATCACAAAGGGAATATTATACAAAGCAAAGATGCATCAATTTGCAAGCCAGAAACAGGGCCACTGTTCCATCCTCTCAGGTGTGTAACTCAGCTTTGCTAATTTTTATGGGAGCTATTATAGTAGCCTTTATTTTTTCACATACACACACACATTTACACACCACATTTAGAGCAAATGAAGACTGTAAAAATATTTGTGTTTCTATAAAGTTCAGTATGATCACAGTCACATTTGGTGCCAGTGAATACAGAAATGATTACAGAAGCAACATGAATTAGACTTTTTCCAATCACCAAACAGAATGGAATAATTTTTTAAGAAAGCTTGGTACCTCTGTCCTCAGCAACAAATCTAATTTCCTTTATTTATATACCTGTTTCCTAACAATCAAAAATTAAAACAGACACATGAAGTAAAAGCAATAATCTCCCTCCACATTTTTGTTTCTATTAATTAATGCGTACATACGCACCAGTGATCCCTCAGATATGAATTAAAAACAGGGGAAATTTGTATTCTTAGTACTGTGGTGTGAGATCCTCTGATACAAAACAAATTACTGACATCTAGGTTGTAAGGGAAAGCAGAAAGTGTTTTCTGCCTGAATTGGAAGAATTGCATTTTCCATGAGTAATTCCAGCTTCAAATTCTGTTCAAGCCTGTTCACATTTGAACCGTGCAGCTGTAGTGCAAGAGGTGTTCATTTCTTGATGGATGTGTGCCAAGTCATACGGAACTGGGAAAACAGCTTTACGCAGTACATGCTTTGGCACACAGTGCTTCTGAACATGTAACAGCAATTAAGAGAAGGGAGAGAAACTGCACCAAGCTGGCGGATCTCACTGGTTCACTGCCTGAGCTGGACAAAGTACGTTCTGGGGAGGAGAGCCAGCAAATGGAAGGATTGCTGCTGGAGGAGGGTACCTCAGTGCTGCATTACCTTGGGCAAAGCCAGAGCACAGCCACAAGGGTATGGGGGAATGGGATAGCTGTAGAGATTTTTTGGCTTTTGTAAGACAGTATTCTTCACTCCTTTTTCTCTTCTTTCCTTTGCCCCTTCCCCCTGGCGTCTGTGTTCTAAATAATGGGAAAAATATACGTAAGTCACTTTTGCTGTTTTTGTTCCTAGACTGATTTTGCAGGCACATTTTGTAGATTCCTCCTAGATAAAGCAGACTTAAAAAATGGAAAACTGTTATTCCTGATGCTTACACATTTGTGTGGACTTTCTAGACACAGTTTCTTTATTATTTCCAAAACTCACTTATTTCTAAAAACGATCTAACTAAAAAAAACTGTCTTTCAAAACTTATTTTCAAAAAGAAGCCCCTTCACCCCCCTCATCCTGCCCCCCTCTTTCAGGAAAAGTAGAAATGAGTTGTATTTTGCTTGAGGTTTGAACTGCTCTGCATACCTGCAGTGGTCAAGATGTATGCAAGTCTGGGGATGTAATTAAATTCCATAAAAGTTCAGTTGGTTATATCAGTTACCTAAAACTTCAGATAAATAGGTAACTTTTCTCTCAGAGTTGAGGTTGCATGTTGTCGCTGTGTTCTAAAAAAGCAAGCAAGCAAACAAAAAGATTTATAAAAATTGCAAGATTAAATAAATGCCTAATTCTTTCAATTTGTATTTTGTTACAAGTGGTGTCATGTATTTCAAGCAATTTAAGTCACTTACCACACTCACTGATTCCAAAAACTACAACCATACATAATTATAGCAATATGATAGGCAGCATCCTTCTGAATGTAATTAATACAGTGAAAATAAAATGTGAAATTTTGTGATCGATTTTCTGTGTGTGCGTATGTGCATACTCAGCATAGTAGCAGCAAAAAATCTCAAGAAAAAAAGCTATTTACACAGTATTTGTTATTCAGCTTTATCAGAGCTTAATTGGCGCTCTGGGCATATAGCATACTGTAACAAGTAAAATACATAGTTCAATAGAAAGTGAGCATAGAATGCTAAAAATGTAATTATTTTGTAGTATTTAAAAATAAAAAATTTGGAATCGATTCTTTCTTAATTTGTTTTGATGAAAATAAATTTAAAAATAAAATTATAAGTATTTTTACTTATTATAAATATATTATCTATTA
>NW_010587127.1:12196-23747 GCF_000705375.1 Tinamus guttatus | reverse complement strand
TGCCCACCTCTGTAGGGCTACCAACAGCAACCTTGACAGAAAACCATACCTTGATAGTCTTCACCAAGTTGGCAGTGCTGTTGGCCACTTCCTTGGCCGACTGGACAAACTGGCGCTTGGCGACAGGGTTGGCAGTGCGGGAGGAGGCCAGTCGGCATGTGTTGCACAGGGCTGAAGTGTGTTTAGCTACGATGGTGGCTGCTGACAGCACCTGTAGAGAAAAGAAGAGTGAGGCAGGATCCCAGCATCTGCCCGCACCTCCAGCTCTCCCTTCCCACCAGCTCCAAGCCCACATGGGGCAGCAGGGTGTGCAGGGAACATACAGAGCAGGGAAATGCCAGCCCTCACCCTGTGTTTCCCTAGGAGAATCACCAAAGTCCTGCATGCCCTCACAGCCCCTCATTTGGACTGTCACTGTGTTGGCAAAGTTGGTTCGCAGTACAGCTGATGAGACACTAGCCATAATCTCCAAAGCTAGCTCTTTGGACTCGGTTCTTTGGCTAGTCTCTCATTCCCTTTCATCCAAGAGAATGTCCCCCATGTCACCCCATCTCATACTTACCTGGGACTGTGTGCATGCAGGGTCCACGAGGTTCTGGCAGGCCATTTGGATGGCCTGGTTGGCTCTGGCAAACTGAGCGGGGTCTACCAAGCCTTGCTGCCCAGCCTGGCTGTTGGGATCTGAGACACCCACGAGGTAGGCGGCCTGGAAACAGGAAACAGGGTGTGAGAATGTGCCCGCAATGGAAGAGGGAGACAGAGCCCCAGGGCAGGCGTGTGGCATGGAGGTGAGCGGCACAGGAAGCTGTCCCTGATAGTCAAGAGACTATATAGACTATAGACTATATAGACTATAGAGACTATAGTCAAGAGTCAAGCTGTCCCTGAGAGTCAAGGAGACTCTGTGGAAACTAAGCTCCAGGTCTAACACAATGAACTGGGGTTGAGCATCTCACCTGGGCTGCTGCCTCTGTGAGGCCACAGAGAGCTTTGGATGCTGCACTGATGGACTCTCCAAACTCCAGCAGTTTGCTGTTCTTGGCGTTCTGGGAAATCCCAGCCATGGACTCCCCCAGAACCTGCAGGACACACCAACCACCAGACAGGACACCATATACGTTAGTAACTGCATGTTCCCAGACTCAGTTTACTGTCCTTCATAAACAACATATTTGTAAGCTTGAGGAAAAGGAATCAGGTGAAGAAGAACCCTTCCCTTCTCCACCTTTGCCTCCATCAAACTTCTCCATCCTCACACCCCTCCCAAACCTTTGTCCCCAGACCCACTCCCATCTCAGGGCTCACCTTGGAGTTTTCCATAACACTATCAAGGCAGTTGAAGTAGGACATGTCATTAACGGTCTGAGTGGGGTTCTCCAACAGTTCCTTCACAGTCTGCAGGGACACAAGTGTCAGATTAAGGAGTTCACTGTAGCAAGGTCTGTGCTCTTCAGCTCCCAAACCTAGCAGTGTTCTCCTTATGCAACTTGGTGTAGTTGCCCCTCTCCCCACCCCAGCGATGGAGGCACCTGATGCCTCCAGCTTCCACCCCACCTCGTGCTGACCCAGTCAAGCTCCACAAAAGAGAATCCCCTGGACACTGAGCCCCTCTGTGATGCTTCCTGGTTCTTCTCACCTCCAGCTCCCTCAGAGCATTGTCACACTCCTTCTGGCCTGGAGCCTGCTGGGTGCACATCGTGATCAGCTGGTTAATGCTGTCAGTCACAGCCCTGCCAGAACAGGAGAGACATAACCATGGATTAATGCCAGCTCCGTCACCTGGACCCACTACTACTGCAAATAGCTTATTGACTTGGACATAGGGGATGTCCTGGCTGTAGCAAACAGGTAGAGGCTCTGACTGAAGCACATTCCTACTTCTTCAGGGTCTACCTCTTTTGACAGACCACCATAGAGCAGCCAGGCCAGCTTTACTGCAGACAAGTGGTCTCAGGAGAGCTCAACAGCAAGTTGAGCCCCGTGGAGGCAAGCCCTGGTCTAGACTCTGCTTCCTGCTGCTGCAGGCCCAGACCAAGCCCTTGCCCATCTCCCTTGATATACAGCAAACAGTTCCTCCTACCGTGCAGCTGCTGCTAGCTGATTCTTGAGGTTGGGGGCTGTGGAGTCAGCAGAAAGTGCCTTCACAGCCAGCAACAACTTGCTGGAGGACATGGAGATGCTCTTCAAGTTTGACACCACCTGTGCCTGGTCTTCTTTAGTCTGGAAGTAGCCAAGAATAGTCACCTACAAGTTTCTAAAGTCCATGCCCACCCAGCCTCCACCCACAGTCCTCTGGTAGCCTGACCTCAGTCTTCCACGGTTTCCAGGCTAAGACCACTCCCTTAATCCAGCTTGTCTGCCTGCTGCTGTATCCTTGCTACTGCCAATTAACACTTGCAGAAACAACCCAAACTATTCCTCCCCCTGATACTGCTGCTTAACCTGTCCCCAGACCCCACTTCGCCAGTTGCTTTAGCCACAGCCACTCATAGCAATCCTCTAGCCACTGATCCCCTGGTGACTCTGCCCATGGTCAAACACCTTCCTGGGCACCCAAAGGCCTCTCATGATATGTCAGTTCACAATGTGTCACGAACAACAGGCATTTGCTCTCACCGGGGACAGGCTGGCCATCTCCACTCCAGCCTGCAAGAACTCATTGAAGTCTTGCCCAAATTTGCCAGAGGACTTGGCCAGGTCTTGAGGGGTGCCACGTGATGCCTGCACCAACTCATTGGCAGACTGGTTGAGACCTGCTGCTGCTTGATTCAGCTGGCTCTGCGCTTCCTGGAAGCTCTTGTTGCTGGGTGGGAACTGGAAGAAGAGAGAGAGATTAGGAGCACTGGAGACTGGGAATAAGTCAGAGACAGAGGATGAAAATCCAGCATCTAGGAGCACACATTGTCTGTGGCCAGAAAACCTCAGAGCAGTTGCCCTGCTCTCCAGAAGCAGGGATTTGCAGCACAAACAAGTAGCTTACACGCTGCTGCTTGGCCAGACCTGACAAAGCCCAGTGTGCCCTGGATAAGGCTGACACCACTGAAGATGTTAATATGTACCTGAAATTCAAGCCTTCCTGACAGAAAGGCTACTTAGGGACATGCTAGAGAGATTAGCTCCTGTCACCACCACAAAGCTTCCCCCTCTCACCCTGGCCTGGCTAAACTCACCAAATCCACCAGCAGCCTCTTGTTGGCTTCGCCCACAGTACGGATGGCAGCGTCCACATCCCGCTGCCCAGGGAGGCAGTTCACACAGCGATTCAGGGCCTGAGACACTGCCTTGGCTACCTGTGGAGAGCAAGAAAGTCACTGCCACATGCACATCTCCTCCAGCACTGCTGCACTGCAGAAGCCTTTCCCAGAGTCCATGCACTGTGGCTGACACCAGCCCTGCATCCTTCCCTGACTGCAGGGATGTGCCAAGGACATGCTAAGGGTGGCAGAGCCTGGTTCTCACCTGGGCCAGATACTGTTGGCTCTCTTGGTTGCCAGGCTTGGCCACAGCTTTTCGTGCTTCCTCAATGAGGTTGTTTGCTTTATCCATGACATCGCCAGCACACTCCAGCATGGCACTCTGTGCCTGTGAGTCCAAGGTGTTGGCTGTGATGCCACGGGCAGCCTGGCTGAGTGCTTGCAGGGCCTGGGCCACCTCTCGGGCAGCAATTCCTGTGGGAGAGGGGTAAGTCAGTGATTGAGGCTAAGCAGAAGTAACAAGACCTACAACATGTTCTCCCCCTAGAATGCACCCCTGTCTCCCATGTGCTCTGCCATGTTCAGGCCAAGAGATCAGGCTACCTCCCACCACTTCTGGATCTTTCCTCCTGTTCCACTGGGCTCCTTATTTGCCTGGAGCCCTCTGGCTTGTGTCCTGCTCAGGAACAGCTACCCCTGAGTACAAGGGATCTTTACTGAGGGGTGAAATTCACTCCCACACAAAATGAAGGCCTAGCCCTTGCCTATCTCCCGGTTTTGCCCCAGAGCTAGTAGTACCTGTGTAGTTCTCGTTGCCCTGGGCCACTTCTCCAAGGAGGTGAGCAATAGCAGAGCTGACAGCTTTCGTGCTGTTCCCTAGGTCCTGGGCACACTTCTCCATCTGCAGGATGATCAGTGATAACGTATCAATGGGTTACATCTCCAGCCTCCATCCATGCATTTCCCACTCTCCCTTCTCTGACCACAGCCACAGCACCCGTTACTCCCCAACATGCTGTTCCCATGCAGCACCACTGCTTGCTGCTCCTGCTTGCTCACCCAGGCTCCTTCCCTGCCTGGCCATCTCCTCTCAGAGCCCTTACCGTCTCTCCTGGCAGAGGCTTCAGTTTGCCGTCCCTGGCAGCTGCCTTGGCTTCCTGCAAGTCTCTCTCCAGGCTCTGCACAAGGCCCAGGGCAGAGTCTATTTCCAGAGGCCCACAAGCCTCCTGAGCCTGCAATGGGGAGATGGAAAAATAAGTGAGGAACAGCTGCATTCACCTTGGTGTTTTAGAGAACTCACCTTGCAACAGGGCCATTCCCATCTCTGTGCTGGCCTCCCATATTTAGTACGACCAAGGCCTCGCTGCTGGTCAGAACTATTCTCTTACCTTCTGTGCAGCTGTACGGAGCTCAGCAAGAGCTGCAGCCAAGTTCTTGGCACACTGGCTGAGCTGCATAGCAGAGGCCTGGTCTGTAATGGTGGGGACAGTGGCCTTGGCTGCAGCTACCATCTTCCCACCGGGCTGCAAGTCCAAAAGAAAGGTCATGAGAATGGAATAACATGCAGTGTGTCTTCCTTGCCCATGTCCAACAGGCTTCTCAGCGCCTTTGGGGGAGGCAGACAGCACAACACAGTTTCTAATGGGTGCAAGTGTCAGAGCCCACGGAGGATGCTCCTCGCAGAGGGAGGATACAGGGGAGTACAGGTACCTGCAGGAAGTTCTGGCTGGCAGCAATGAGAGCCAGCTGGGTGCTGGGGATGTCCGTCTGGGACTGGCTTCCCCGTACACCTTGTACCAGCATTGGGATCTGATGTGCCACAACCTGTGACCAGAGAGGAGAGTCACTGGAGAGGCCCAGCCAGGAGGAGACACGAAGCACACACAGCACCTTCCTGCCGGCCCAGCCTGGTGCTGAGACTGCTTTGTGTGCTCTGCCCATTGCCTGCAACTCCCTCGGCTTTGCCACCTGCAGATCTGACTGACAGTGACTGTGTTTATTCCTAGATCATCAGTCAAAAATGAAATACAAGAGAAAAAAAAAATCAGAGTTGGATATAAACCTAGTCCCTACAGAACTCCATTACAAATGTCATCCGTTCTGTTCTCCAGCAACAACTCCTAACCCATTCAGGCTAATCTACAGATATTAAATAATGCTAATACCTTGCTCAAGATGCTGTCTTGTATTAGGTCAAGTTTTAAGCTTTTAAAGATCTTTTTTATCAATTCATCTTGCAATCTTATAAAAAGGTATCCTGTTAACACAAAAAGCCTCAACCCCAGTTTGAGATTTTTTTTTTCTTAAACTAAGATTGCCCAGAATTAACATGTTAAAAGATGAGAACATAATGACAGTCTCATGTCAGCTTTTCCATAATTTTTCCACAGAGGTGAAGGAAGTTTGTAGATGTCAAGGCCAAGTGTTTCCTCTCAGAGCAGTGGTGTAACATCCTTTGCAGACACTTTTTTCCAAGAAAAGGAACAGTCATTAAAAATGTGTCATTAGCTACTGTTAAGGCAGAATTTGCGGACTCTAAGCTACAAGCTGTTTCTTGCATGCCCAGCCTCCTGTGGCTGAGCACAAAGCCAAGCTGGCTCAGCTGTGCCACAATGCGGTTGATCAGAGAGAGGATAGGAGCAGGTGGCACAGCCTTGGCCACTGGGCAGCACTGGAGCAGGGAGGGACACTAGGGGCACAGCCTGGGCCTGGCAGCACAGCAGGGTAGGGATGAGGGGCTCCTCACCTTGCAGCTCTGCACCAGCTGCTGCTGCGCTGCAGGATTCTTGTTGGAGAGCGCTGTGTGCTGCGCGGCTGCGATGGTCTGCGTGGCCGATGCTGCAGCCTGCTTGGCCGCGTGCTGCAGGGTGAACACACAGGTTAGTAGCCAACTGCACAGGACAGTCTGTCCTGAAACCCAGAAACTCCTCTTGGCACAGAGTGGGGACCCAACTCCCCGTCCTAGCTCCTTCCATGTTTCTGCTGTTCCTCCGCCTGCAACAACTTGGCATCCCAGCATCTTTGATGCAGGGGATTAGTCTGACATCCCAAAGCAATGAAGTTTGCTCAAAGGAAGGGAGGAACCTGGTCAGAGACCAGGAAGGAAGATGACTGAGTAGGGAGCAATAAAGAGGTCTCTACAGGGAATAGTGCAGACACAACTTTATGAAAGTAGCTTCATCACTCCAGAAAGTGCAGAGATCACGGTTTTGTGAGCTGATCTCACGAGCTAACTGTGCCTCCCCACGTTGTAGCAGTCCTCTGCCCGAGCCCAAGCTGGGCATCTTACCTCCAGCTTGTGCACAAGCTTTTTCTTAATGGCGTTCTGAGCTGCAGCATTTGTTGCCATGCGGAGCCCCTCAGCTGCTTCACGCAACCGCTGCTGCTGTTCCTTGCTGTCTGGGTAGGCTGCAGCTCCCTGGACAAAGCACAAAACCCATCAAACCTTTCAGCACCCTCCAGGTCCCTTATCCCCTCAGAGCAGCTGTTGTGCTCTGTCCTGACAGCTGGCCGTGTCCCCAGCAGTTTGACTTCCTACAGCACCAGAGGTGAGGAAAGGGAGATACTGAGGTGCTAAAAATTCCCCCAGAAGAGCTCAGCAATACAGGAATTAACATCCCTCCTTGGTTATCGTCTGTAGCTTCAGGAGAGCACTACATATCACTGCACAGGTCCTCAGCTCAGTGTAGGCCCTTACTCTGGAACACTGGAAAAAAAAAAAAACCCTACCCTACACCCTAATTGCTCTCCCAACACCTCGAGCAGAGGAGAAAGCCTTGGCTATGAAACTGTACCCGAGTACCTGACAGAGACCCACTCCCCCAAGCAGGGGCTGCTGGGGAGCTGAGGGCCTCGCACACCAGGTCTGTGCTGCTACTGACATCAGACTGGGTAACGCAGAGCAGTTTGTGCTGCCAAAGCAAGTGCTCATCCTGCCAGCAGCTTCTCCCCCTGCTTCTGCCCCTCACGCAACGAACCTTTGCAGCCTCCACCATCTTGGCAGTGGCGTCGGCCAGAATCTTGGCAGCACTCAGCAGCTTGCGCGAGTTCTCCAGGTCTGTCTCTCCCTCGGCATCGGCTTTGATGGCATTGACCAGGTCGGAGGTTGCCTGGGCCAGAATACGAGCCTGCCGCACCATCTCTCCTGGCAAAGGGAGGAAAGGCAGCCTGTCAGCCCTTGCAAAAGCGTTTGCAGTGGCCAACAAATCCTTGATACCTGCCTAATAGAGGCTCTGCACACACTGCTATCATCCTTAGCAGGCTTGTTCTAGACCCTGCCACAGCAGGAGTGTGAGCAGCAGGGCTACAGCAAGACACAAACAAGCTCCCCAGTGAGCACACAGCAGTTACATGGAAGCATGACCCTGGTAAAGAGAGGGTTCCGTTTATCTGCCCTTTCTCCAGTCCTCACTGCCTGCCCCAGGTGTCATTAGCTGTTCTCACCTGCATCGCCCATGGAGCTGAATATGTTCTCGGTGACGTTAAGGATGGTGTCGGTGGCCTGGTCATAGCGCCCAATGGGCTGCCCGCCCGTGGCGTGCTGCTTGATGTGCTGCAGCAGGTCGTTCAGGGCCTGCGTGACCGCCGTGGCTGCCATCCCCACCTGCTTGAGGAGCTGGTCATCGCTGGTGGCTGCTTTGGAGGCCTCCACACAGCCCTCCGCTGATTTGGCCACCAACTTGCCAGCCTCAATGAGCTGCTCCTGGCAAACCGGTGAGCTGATTGTGGGAGCCACTACCTGGAGGAGAGGAGAAGAGCTGGGCAGTGAGCAGGACTCTGGCACTGCAAAGCTGCTGTTCTCCACTCAACAGCAGACAGCCTACAACACACATTGCTACTATTCCAAACCCCTGCTTCTCCCAGCACTTGGGCACAGCAACAGCTATTCCAGGCAAGCTTAGCTAGAGGCAGCTGAGACTTCAGGCCCCAAATCCCTAAGTTGCAGCTCGAGGGGATGAGGAGCTGGTCCTGGCACAACTACAGCCCAGCTTTCCTAGCATAAACAACAGCTCCAAGTCTCTCCCACAGGTAGGTACAGGCTGGAGCTGCCACCCCTCAGGTGGTGCTTTCTCCCATGCTGAAGCAAGGGTTAACACTGCTCGGCTCCAGGGTGGTTTCCTACCTTGGTGCAGGCCACCAGCTGGGAGGTGGAGAGTGCGCACTGCGTAGCGGCTGCGATCACCTGCGTCTGCAGTGCCGAGTCCTCGGTTTTCTGAGCCACGTTCTTGGCTTTCAGCACCAGCGCAGCAGCGGCACTGGCCACAGCCTTTGCCAACTGCGAACACCGGGAGTGGCTGGCAACCCCCTGGTCCCATTCCCACTGCGAGCAACAGCCTCAGTGAGACAGCAGCCCTGCCTCAAGCTGCAGCCCGCACTGCGGCAGCGCCCAGTGCCAGGCACTGTCCTGACCACAGACACCTCCAACAGCAGCTCGGGCAGCATTCAGCATCACCCGCAACACCCAGGACTCAGACACTGCATCAAATCCCTGATTGCATTGCAGCAAAAACCTGCTGCAAGGCACCATCAGCAACAGCAGGCTTCACATCCCAGAAACACTTGGCTTTGGCCAAATTGCAGGCAAAATCAAGCCATGGGTGCAATCACCCAGTGGGCAGCCCTCAGAACCACCCTACGGCACTGCCCTCCCACAGGGCCCACACTGCAAGCAAGCAGGAGAGGCTGCCCCCGCTGCTCAGTCATATTCTGGGGACATGGGCACATAGATGACAAGCAAGAGGATCATCCGCTCTGTACCTTTGGGCTACATCTTTGCTGTCTTTCGCACAGGCTTTGGGGAGACACAAAACTGCCCCGCTAGCACAACAAGCACTGAGCAGCATACACAGGCTACCTCCTAGTAGCAAGGACACCTGACCTCACTGTGACGACACAGCTCTAAGAATTCGTGCTGGTTTCTATCATCAGCACCCACAAGCGTTAGCCCCACTAGAGCCATTGTTCTACGCTGCACCATGACCAAGGGCCCTGACACAATGTGCTGTTCATAGCACCAAGCTCCCTGCCTGCTGCTGCAGGTACAACCCCATTGCAAACTGCAGCTAAGCAACTGCCCAGCCCAAATCCTCTTTTCAAGTACACTCACACACACAGAGCACACCTGCATCCAACGACAGTGAAATCTCCTGACATCAACCTCAAAGTATTTCATATCATCCCCCCTTTGGGTTTCCACCTGTTTCTCATCACTTCCTACAAGCAAAGCCTGTTTCTGTTGCAATCCATCACCGTTCTAGATACAATGATAGTCTGGATAGTACATGCACCAAGCTCAGGAGTCCCCAGGCCCCCAAACCACAGCAACTACCCACGTCAGAAAAGAAGAAATCCCAACAGAAGAGCACAGAGGAGGGAAGTAGATACACTCGGGTCTTGTAGCTGAGTGGCAGTGCCTTGCACATGTACAAATTACAGTTCAGTTCCTAAATCTGCCACTTGGCCCTGGTATCATCCACTGGTTGAATGAGAGACTTGGGATGTCAGACCTGCCGCAGAGTTATCTGTAAGGGGCAGAGAAAACTGGAGCTGCTTTCTCAGCCTCTCTTGGGCTGCCTCTGTCCTAGCACTCCCCCATACCAGCTCCTCCCCATCACTTTCCCCTAACTGTGCATGTCTTCCTCTGATGAGCTCCCACCCTACTGCTAGCTTTTCTGTTCTCTTTGGCTCTCTGTGAAGGAATTTCTGCTCATACCCAGGCCATGTGGCCATGCTATAAAGACACGTCTGAGTTCTGAAGTCTGTTTCAGCCCATACTATAGTTAGATCCCCCTCTCCAGCATGCTCTGTTATCCCCCTTGTGCTGGAACCAGCAACCATAAAGACAATCCAGCTGGTTCCAACTCACCAAAAAAGCAGGAGGCTTCATCCAGTTCAGCTGCCTAATCTGGCAAGTCAACATCACCGAGTGGCACGAGGAAGCAGAAGGGGACCAAGAAGCTGTTGCAAGGGGGGACTAACATGGCAGAGCTCACTGGAAGAGCGACCCAAGTGCATGAACTTCTGAGAGTCAATCACAAGAAAAGCAGATTTTTTGACAAGTGCCCTTCTCCAAAGAATTCAGCTGATTGGTCCCAAAAGAGTAGCCTTTCCATCAAAGAGAGGCATGGCTCGGTGTTTCTACCCACAGCCCCTTTTTACCATCTTTGGGTCAGAGGTGGGCAGGATCCAAGCACGCCAGCTTTCTGGGATCTACATGGGAATCCACAAGATAAGAGGCATTATTTAACAGGGCTCTAACTACAGAGATGGAAAATGGCCTGTCCCTTCCCCTGGCAAAGTCACCATGCACAGGCCAAGCTGTAGCACAGACAGCTCCTGCTGGAATGATCCCATGCAAAGGCAGATGGCTTTATTGAGTGCATGTCTCCAGGTACAGCCAGAGCCTCACCACTCACCTGGAACCGAGGATCAGTATCACTTTCTCCGATTTGCTGCAGCAGTTCTCCGCTTGTCTGGCCCACGAGGCCGGCGGCTTGCAGGAGATTCTGGCGGGGCTGCAAGGAACGAGGCAAAAAAATCACTCAGGCTGGAAGTCAAGCCCACCCCGCTCCTCCCCTTCGCTTCTGTCCATCCTACCCCAACCCACACTTCTCCTCAGCCCCATACGCCCCTCGACCCCTCCTGCTCCCCTCACACCTCAGCACTGGCTGGCTGCACAGTTTTCAGCAAGTCCGAGACGGCGCTTGCCAGGTTCTTGGCTGCCTGCAGCAACTGCTGTCCGTTCCCTCCCTCATCCTCCATGAGTGCGGCCAGCAGTTTCACACCCTTGGACATCTCCATCAGGTTAGAAGATATGGTGGTGACGGCACAGCCCATGGCTGTGTAGTCTGTATCTGCTGGATCTCCTGCAGAGGGAGAGAACAGGAGCAGGGGAGTATGGACACATTCCAGTGATACTCCAGGAGTATTCCCAAGCCTGTAACTGATGGGATTCACCTTCTGGGGAGTGGAGAAAGAAACCCCCTGGCTCCAAGGCTCCGAGCGTGGACACATTAGCCCTGAGGCTGGCTTGGGCACTTCCAGAGCTCATAATATGGGGAGAGAGAGCTACAGCATGTTGTGATGGTGGCCACAGGTATACCAGAGACAACACACTTTTGGTTCAGAGAGCCAAAACAGAGAAAGGAATAGGATGACCTGTGTACAGACAGGGATGCTGAGGGTCTCAAAGCAGTGAGGGCATGTCTGGTTCTACAGGCACATTGGCAGCAGTCTGGGTTCAGTTAGCCCTGGCTGGGCCAGGCTGGCTCTGTCAAGACCCTGAGGGAGGACAGGAGTCTTGACTCCAGCCAAAGGCCAGAGGAGATCAAGCCTCTCCCACAGACAGAGCTTTCAAG
>NW_010587127.1:0-12159 GCF_000705375.1 Tinamus guttatus | reverse complement strand
AGTGAGATTGACCACCGAGGCTGTGGCAGCAGTAATAGCATCCACTTGAGAATGGATCTCATGCTTTGACTCGTCCATCTTGTTTTTTCGCCAAGCTTTGGAGGCCTGAAAGGAGGAAAGCGGGATCAGCCCTGCCTGGTGCTTGTGTGCAGTTGTGCACATGCTCACAGAGTGGAATGCAGGAGAAAGGAGACAAGAACGAAGCAAGGAAGGAAGAACTGTTACCATCCAAGACTCCTCATCCCTCTTCTAAAGCCAAAAGTATAGAGAGAGGCAGGAAAACTGTCAGAGAGACAAAGCATCCTCTCTGCTCCTGCCCCTAGAGTTGGATACAACTTGACCTCTTAGTGGGGAGCAGAACTTCCCAGAATTAGACCCCCTCTCCTGAGAAAACCACCAGTCACAACCAGCCTAACCAGCAAACAAACCCTTTCCAAAGAGGTTCCTCCCAACCCAAATAAGCCAGTACCCCCTCTTCACGAGGCACTCACAGCATCCTGCCCAAGAGGTGGCAAGGTCTCGAAGTCATCCAGTGTGGCCTGGGCTGCGTGTACGGCCTGCATGCTGGAGTTGATAGTGCCAGTCAGGGCTTGCTGGGCTGAAGTCTGTAACACAAGGACAGACTGAGGTATGGTGGAGGCTTAAAGTTCAAGATCAAACATTCAGCTTATTTGCCTGAGCACAAAATGGTGGGAATAGGCTGTCAAGAAAAGGGCTTTAAGTGGGTACCTCTGCAAAAAGAGGGAGCAGCCACAAACATGGGGTCTCCCTCTGCACCTCCTCCCTGGAAATGCCCCATTGCGCTGCAGCAAGGGCACTGCCAAGGGTGAGTACTGCTGAATCCTGCAGTTCATGTGCTCTCTGCAACAAACAAAGCAGTGTCTTACAAGGTTTTTAAGCAAATCCTTCTGTGTCTGGAGGCAGGGAAAGTAGGCTTCTTCTTGGCCCTTCTCAAATGTGCTTGTGGCTGCAGAGAAGGCTGCAGGGAAGGGCACCAACTCCAGTAGCAGCAGGGATCTGTTGCAAACCAGAGTTATCAGTGCAACTGGCTGGGACAGCCACACTCAGCCTGAGGACTGGAAGGAACAGCTCTGTGATTGCCAGTCAGGGCAAAGCTCCAGGGTGGGTGGAGACCTCTGGATAGATCTCATGTAGATAACTGCAGCATATGCATCTGGGGCTCCTGGGGAATCTCAGAGGGGGATGGAGATAAAGTCTGCAGATTGGGTGTGGATGGACACTAACTCAGCAAGGTTATCAAGCACATGGGACCAACCAGAGCCCCTGTTCTTCAGGGCAGGCTAATGCCTGGCTAGATGGCACCAGCTCGATGGCCAAATCTCAAGGGGTTTTGTCCTGCAGTGGCACAGGGAGACCTTACCAAGGGAGGCATGTGTCCTCGGTACATCTGTCCACTGGTGATCTGCAGTTGGGCCTGTGGCATCATGCCCACTTGGAAGTTCTCCGGCCCTCCAGCCCCTGTCCGCATGATGGCTGGCAGGGCCACCGAACCCAGCTCTGCTTTGCCTGCACGGTTAAACTGCTGCTGCAAGACAGTCGGCCTGCCAAGGAAAGAAATACTAGCTGTAGCTGGGAGCATTTGGGCCACATTTCTACAGAAAATTAAGGACCCCTCTCTGTGCCAGCACCTTGTCTGCCACCCACAACTTCATGGACAAGGCCAAGTCCTTAATGCAAAAGGATCTCCATGGCCCTGGCCCCAACGTTCCTAGGAAAACTGAAGGTGAAGGACTGGCACCTCTCCCTGCAGACAGGGCAGCAGGTTTGGCTGGAGCATTCAACTTCTGTTTAGTATCTACCTTGCTCTGGACTTACTTCTTAGGGGACACAGAGTCTTCGAGCATGGTAGACTCCTCATCCCCTTCCAGGCCAAAGTGGTCTTTGCTCTTTTTCTGCGGAGGAAAGAGAAAATGTATCAGTCAGCATACACCTCCCAGACTCCCCCATTTCCAGCAGCCCAGATTAGTGTGCCGTACCAGGCCCATGGGACCCCCTCACCCCTGCATGTGCCTGTCTCCAGCCTCTCCCAGCAAGGCTGTGAGCCAGCAGCTCTCCAGCTGGAGCTGCATCTTGCACCTCATTCAGGTGAGGAGCTGGTTACAGGCACTTGGCTTCCCCTCCGAACCCACACAGGTACCCACCTTCTTCAGGATGATGTCAATGTAGCCAGCAATCAGCTGGGCAATCTGCTCCCCCTCTGTTGTCTGCACCGAGTAGTAACCGTCCTGGTAATCTCCAAAATCCTGCAACGGGAGAGCACCGGGTAGCACTGGAGTGGGGCACACACTGCCATCCTGAACTCCTCTGGTATGTGCTAACTGCCCAGGACTGCTCTCTATGCCAAAGTGTGGCTCTGCCTCTCCACAGCTCCCTGTTCTCCATGACTGGGAGAGGCAGCTGGAGCACGGCAAGGGAGTCCCACAGAAGGGAAATTATTCATGACAAATTATTTGTGATAGCGTGACAGTGCCTGGGGCTGCTCTGCAGCCAACACACACGAGGTCAGAGGGGCCTGGTGGCAGGAGCACTGCCAGAGCAGAGGGACAAGGGAGCAGGATTGGGGCAGTCCCCCTACCAGGGTGAAGCTCTTGGGTGAAGCTGCCCAGCGCTTGATGTTGGTCAGACTCCACTCCTGAATCACTTCCTTGGTTTTCTCATCCACACGCATCACACACTCCTTGGTGATCCCCAGCAGCCGCGGCACCAGCTTGTTCTTCCCTTTCATCTTCTCCTGCGTGCCGTGACAAAAGGGTTACAGGCTGCCCCGGGGTTGACCCTCAGCACAGCCCTGCCAAGACTTCAGCTCTCCGGAGCCAAACTGTCAAGGCAAAGCTCATTGGAGTCTCACTTCACTAGGAAGTATCGTTTGGGTGATAATATCTGTGACGTGGTCTTGAAAAGGAAATGAGAAAAAGCATGAACCAAGGGAGAAGAGAGCACACAGGGAAAGTCAAAAAGTACAGGCATAAAGTGAGGACACTAGGAAACCTGGAAAAATGATGGGAATTAAAAGTGGACTAAGGTGAAATAGGTGGATAGAACATGAAAGATGGAGGAGGCCAGGGAAAGGCTGGAAAGAAGGAAGGTGGGCTGGCCAGGCATGGCATCTGAGGCTCAGCGAGCTGCTATTTTACCTTGACCAGGAAGAAGGAGACCCCATAAGTCTTCAGGGAACGGGCAAGTTTCACATAGCGAACTTTGGCCTCGATCTCACTCATGTTCCCACAGTTCTTGTGAGCCTGAAATAACAAAGAGAGAACATCACACCAGCTCTGTGGTCCCCAGCTGCGCGCCAATGCTGGTGGTGACACCATCACCTTGTTGCAGTCTTTCCGGGCTCTCCCCTCTCTGACACCCCGGCCCTGTTAGCATCCTCTTTCCCACTACAGTTATAACATTCCTCTGACCCCCTTACACCTCAAGAGCTGCCCCATCTACCCACTTCAACTTCACACTCCTATGTCCCATCTATCAAGCTGCTACCTGCTCTCCTGTTCAGGTTCGGAGGTGCAACCTCCAGGGACAAGAGAAGCCCAAATCTCTGGTGAGGAGGAATGATACACCTAGGGCTTAACACAGCCCTGCACATACCATAAAGATCTTGCGCTCTCCTTTCTGCTTGATGTATTCTTTGGGCAGGAAATCCTTGAGTCTACAAAGAGACGAAAGCAATTATCACCAGCAGAGCCCTGAAACCACTTGTTTTTGCCAAAGCTACTTGTCTCTGCCTATGAATAGGCCCAACAGTCTTGGACAAACCTCTGTCGGGACATGGGCTGAGAGTTTTGGGGAACAGGAAGGATGTGGGAGAGGCTGCTGCAACAAGGGAAATTCAGCACCTTAAAAGAGCCTCCTTTTTGAAACCACCTCTCCACTTTCCAGGATGCTGATGCTACAGGCGGCTGCAACTTAAAGAGCTCACAGGCCGAGGACAGCTCTACTAACAGGCCCACAGAAGTGTCTGGTCCTCCACCAAGATGGGAGGAAAACAGTCTTAGCAGAGCATGTTCTGTGCTCAGAAGCACAGCTGGCCTTAATGTCCATTTAGCCCCAGGAACTGCCCCGCAGAGAGTAGGGTAGAGGCACCAAGGATGCAGCCTCTTGTGCAGCATTAGGCTACACTGTAGGACTGGGCTGCCCACAAAGTTGGAGCAGTTCCATGTCCTAGGCAACTGCTGGGGTGTGAGAGGGATGAGGTTTGGCACCCTTCACATTTGGTGTTGACCTCCATGCTCGGGCATGGAGCATGAGGGGGCAGCACTGCCAGGAGGAGGGTGGTTCAGAACCCCAAGGGAGCACCAATGTCAGTGCTCCAAGGAGGTGTTGAGCTGTTCAAGTCATCTCTGGACAGGGACCAGGGGCTCCCCAGGACACTCACTCCAAGAAGCCTGGTTTGTGCTTATGTTCGTTGTGTGGACCAAATTGGATCTGGCACTGGTAACCAGCAAAGTCGCAGGCTTTGTCAAATGAGACAGGGTGGGAACCGTTAAGGATGTCATCACGAGCCTGTGTGGGAAAAGAAGACATGGACACAGGCTGGGGACAGCGAGCCCTGCCACACAGCCCAGCAACTGCCACGGCTCCCTTTTACACTAGGTGGGACTGCCACAGACTGAGGCTCACTGCTGCCCTGCAGCTGGAGAACCCTGCAGCAGAACAGTGTATGAAAAGTGATCGCCTCACACACCGAAACAGAGATGCAGAGCAACAGCTCAGGAACATGCTGCCTGGTGTCTAGAAGCTGTGCTGCTGTATAGAAAAGAAATGGCGCTGACAAGGCAGCCCCCCTACCCCCAGGGACAGCAAGGCTAGTCAGCTATCCTGGCCTAAGAACAGCAGCAGAACTTCAGGCCTGAGGACAGGATGGTTCCTGTCACACACAGGAAACGTGGGACCTCCTTGGAAATTTTAGGACTGAGCAGGAGGCAGGGCGGGGATTGTTATTGTCGGCTTTTACCCAGGAAATCTCTTCCAGGTGACAACTGAGCACCCTGAAATGATCCTCTAGGCTGTTCCTGGCCAAGAACCTCAGCCATCAACCGTGATAAGGGGCTGGCATAGGACAATGCAGCAAGGCACTACTGGGTTGGTAACAACAGCGAAGTACCTGCACGTAGAGCAGATTGAGCTGCACGGGATCTCGCGAGTCCACGTTCTGGTCAGAGTAGACATGAGCAACGATGGACACCCCAACAGGGCTGGTCTTGGCCCAAGGTGTGGGATCTAGCAGGACCGCTCATGCAGGCCAAGAGGCTGAAGCTGTTCTGGTGAACTCTCCCAGAGCAAGAGAGTCCAGGGTGTGCAGGCCCTTGTGCCCCTGCAGCAGCCCTGGTGCTGCTTCCGCACCCCTGCCCCAGGTCTTCACCTTGCAGGAGGCAGAGCTCCCGCTCCCACCCACCAAGCTGCCAGCCCAGCTGCTCCTCATGCAGGCTGACTCCATCCCAAGTACTTGCAGGCACATACACTCATCATCCGTGTGCAGCTTCTGCTTGAGCTTCTCCATTTTCTTCTCGTCTCGCAGCAGGGTTTTGTCCTTCTTCAGGGTGCTGGTAACCTCCTCTTTCTTCTCTTCCATGATCTCCCGAACAAGCGAATACTCATCGTAGTTGGTGATGCCTGCAGAAACACAGAAGGCTGAGCTCAGCACAATCCTTCTGCCAGGCACCAGGTCTGGAGCAAGCTGGAGGGGAGCAGAGCGCTGCCTCTCCCTGGCTTTAAATATTTGCTGGACACAGGCACAGCCTGCAATCAGGCCAGTCACCACAGAGCTGGCACTGTTCCCCCTTCCCTGCCATGCCCTGGCCACCCCCCATTACCCTCCCATGAGACACTGTCCTCTCTTGCCACCTTCCTTCCTCCCCCATGTCTCTACACCCTCCTCTTACCAATGCGGGCACATATTGTCATGAGCATGTCTGTGACGGTTTTGGAGTCGTCGACCATGACTGTTTTCACTGTCCCATCCAGCATGCGGATCTTCAGAGGCCGCTGCTTCTTTTTGTACTCCATGGTGTCCTACAGGCAGAGTAGAGCACAGCTCTCAGCGGTGGTACCACTGCTACCACCTAACAGCACCACACCATGGCACCTGTAGCCACTCCGTTTCCAGCATTGTCTTGAAGAGGACAAGTAATAGGAGTGTTCAGGGTGCCAGGCTGCATGGGGCACTGCAGCGTGCGTCGAAACCGCAGCCAGTGCGGGGACCCACAGTACCCGCCTCCCTGGGAGCGTGTCTGACAGCCCAGCCAGGCTGCAAACACGGGCTCTGGGCACTTACCCCATTGCGAAGCATGTAGTAGTCCAGAGCCTTCCCAGCTTCCAGCCAGATCCCTTTCTTCGGGTCTTCATCAGAAAGGAACAGTCCAAAATCATTGGCTGAAACACAAAGCAAGGACTCTGTCAGTGAAGCTGGAGGAACCGAGGCCCCGGGGGCCTGCTCCCTGCACAGCTCAGGAGTTCCTTTGGAAATGAGTTTCCCTGTCACAGCTGAATGTCCAAGGGAAGGGAGGGAAGTCCGCTTCACGGCCAGGCTGGCACGCAGCACATGAAGCAGCTCTGCTGAGTAACAAAAGCAAGGAGATCCTGGACAGAGCACCGAGTGGACAGGGCCTCCGTGATGCCAGGCTGTGCTCAGACACGTCAACCATCATGCAAGACACAGCAGTATCTGCGCACACTGCAGTGAGTACCCAGAACCACTGCAAGTGGAGAGAAAAGCTACTTCAAGAGGCCAGACGATGCAAACTCAGTCTCGGTGGTACAAGGCACTCTAACCTCCCTGCAGGGCTCGACATGGGGACACGTTATTTAGCATCTCCACCGGTGACTGCGAGAAGGTCCACAGAGAAATCTCTCTGTGGATGACACTGAGTTCTTTTGTCAGGCTGTCAGCAAGTGAGACCTTACAACCCAAATGGGGGAAAAAAAAAAGAAAAGAACAGGAAGCAAAATTCAGGGGAGATGCTTTGCCATATATTTATCTATGGAAAAAAATCACGTAAGGCATGCCTACATAATGCTTAACTTGGAACTGACAGCTACAGCTGAAGAAAGAGCTTAGGGTTTAGACTCTGAAATCATTGCTACAACAAGCAAAAGCAGCCAGGAAAGCTAACAAAATGCTGGGCATCATCAAGAACAGTGCTGAGAATAAGATGTTCAGGGTATCACTTTAACTGTCTATAAAAACTTGGCACATCCACATTTTGAATACTATGTCCTATTTTAGTCTGCACATATCCAGAAGGACATAGCAGAACTTGAAAAGATAAAGAGAAGGGTAACTTAAGTGATCAACCAGAAAGAGCAGCTGCTTTAGTAAGAGAAGCTACAAAAGCTGAAACTCCTCAGTTTGGACAAGAAGACTGAAGTAGGATATAATCAAGATTCACAAAGTCTCAAAAGTGGTGGATAAGTGTAGAACTATTCATCAAATCTTGATATAACTTTTATCCGTCTTTCATCCAACTCAGGACTGGAAGTTGTCTTGGCTTGTCAGTCTAGTTGTTTACTGGTCACTAATTTTATAAGTGGTCATCTCCTTGGCAGTTTTCTGCAGGGAGGAAAAAAATCCTGAGCCAGCACACTCCAGCCTAGCTAATACTGTGGTTAACATCTCACTAAACAGATGACTTAACAGATAGCAGAAAATTCAGTGGTGCTTGCCTCTTTTTTTTTTTTAAGCTATTTTTTTAAAGCAAATTCTAAGAGAATAATTCTAAAGCTGGGTAAGATGAAAAACCAAGCCCAGATCCATAGATGGAGAGGGGCTTCCCGAGACAGAGCAAGAGCACAGCTAGAAACTTGCACCAAAGCATCCAGAATGCAGAAAGGTATCTCAGTACATAACACAAGAGATCCCGGCTTTTGGAAAATCCAATGCTCAAAATTAAGTGGTCAAGTGAGCGAGATGCCCTGAGGAAGCACTGAAACCATATGCAAGAGTTAGGGGAATCTGGGTGACGCGTGTGCCAATGGATCACACTTCCCTTTCCCGGCCCAGAAAGAGAAGCTGCAGAGGAACGTGTGCTCGGAAAGGGCTAGTTGGGAAGTAACCTGGATTGTGGACTGTGTTACGATACTGCACTCAGATATCGCTAAGGGAAGCAACCTCTAAAAGGGAAAAAGAAAAAAAAAAAAAAAAAAAAAAACAACCCAGAGCTACTCAAAAAGGGATCCATGAATACCACACAGCAAGTAAGCGAAGAGAAATAAAATGTGCCAGGATCTTATAGAAACAGTAAAGCTATGAGCTAGAGACGAAGGCAAAAGTAAATAAATGGGGCAACAGTATCTGGGGTTACCAAAACTGCAATCCAAGCCCCTTGGGGTAGAGGGGACACTGGTGGAAGAGGACAGCAGGGTAAGGACCAGAGATGCAAGCTCAGGAGCAGCTCCCCAACAGGATCCGACCAGAACTTCCAAGCTCAGACTTTCCTCTCTAACAATGGAGAGCATCAGTTAAAGAAAAAAAAAATGTAAGAAATTGAAAAGCAAGTTGAGAATAACCAGCTCCCTTTAAGGATTTCTCTCTCTTATAGGTAGTCTGGCTCATGCCCAGGAGCAGGAAATGTAATGTTCCTTCTAAAGCTGTTACAGCTCTGCCTCTATGTAAGGCTTTCCCTTTTATCCAAACAGCTCTCGCTGCTCCCAGATGTGAGAGTGTTTGGGCTCGCTGCGAGAGCGGGCACAGGCGGCCGCCCTCCCATCCACAGAGCCTCCCACAGACACGACCTCATCCCGTCCCTCGCGAGCAGCTCCGGCGGGACAGGAACCCCTCACTCCGGCCAGGCCAAGCTCTCCGAGCCCAGTTGGTGCCCCGGAGGCAGGCGGCAAATCGGCTGACGCCAGAGGCCCCACCCTCCGTGGGCGCTAATATTTTCCGTGCTGTTCCCTGTTCCTCTTCCCGTGCCTCTCGGCATCACGCTTGCCTTCTGTTGAGCGCACTGCTATATAGAGGCCTTTACTCAGCTGCTTGCGGTGACACCATCTCCCTTTCATGAGTCAAGGCAGTTTATTTACAAGAGGCAGAGCCCTTTTAGGCACTGGCATTCAGACTTGGCAGAGAGGATGGGCAGATCCAGCTGGGAGAGGAGGTGCTTCATTCCAGGGAAAGCCAAGATGACTTAGCGGAGGAGGAGAGCTGCAGGGAGGCCGTCAACATGGGCAGTGATAATACCCCCAAAACTTGCAGCGAGTCTCATCCTGCTGTCCCAGACCCATATCTGCTTGCTGCAATCTTGTGTAGACCACATATCCTAGAGCATGAATCTATCTATCAAACTATGAGGTCATTTGTCACAGATTTAATTCTGAGTCTCCCAGAAGTGAGGAGATACTGGGACTGACGAGCTCAGCATGGTCACCACATACCAGCACGTCACAGAGGACTGCTAGGGAGGGGACAAACCACACAAAGGACAACCTACGTCCCTAAGGAAGTGTTCATTTATGTTGTTTATTAATACTCCTTAGATCCAGGACAGCTGTTTAAATGCATACAAACAAGTGATGGCAGAGTCATGGCACTTTTCTGAATACTTTCCAATGGAACCAGGCTCTTGGATGAGAACAATTCATCAGATGCAGAACGTTTTGCAAGGATATACCAGTTTCAACAAAACCCTCATCGGTGAAAGCTGAAAGCTTCTTGGGTTCAGAGTAAAGTGTTTTTTGCACAAGATGGTGGCTGCGAAACAGCCAATAACCTGGAGTAGTTACTAGGGAAGGACCAGATCAGGCTCTGGTCTCAGTCAGACAGGGAAAACCTACTTCTCCCCCATACTAGGAAAACACCCAAATACTCATGCCGATTATTCTTGTTATATGTGGGAAAAAATTCCAGAATGGCTCTAGGACAAAACCGAAGAGGGAGGGACTTCAATATGTCCAAGGGTTTTTTGTTTGTTTGTTTTTTGTTTTTTCCTTTTTTTTTTTTTTCCTAAGGGGGAATGTATAGCCACTTTCTGAGCAAACATAGCAGGTCACAGAGCACACAGAATCGAGAAGTAACTTGTCCAAAGCTACAGAAATGGGAGAGGGGACTTTGCATCCAGGAAAAGACTAGTGCCTAAAGGGTGCCAGCACCAGAAATACAAGGGGGCTTTCAGGGCAATTTGTATGGGCATAAAAAGAGGAAAAGGGGAGATTTAGTGAGAAAAGCAGAAGAAATACTTTTAAAGGAAAGCAGGACAGGACAGAAACTGACCTCAAGGAACATAAGCTGAGATGGGTGGCACTGGCCACCAGCACAGGTTACTTACGTTGCCCCATCTGGGCCTCCGGCACCCGCTCCCGGATCATCCGGCAGGCATCGTACACCATGGTGGAAGGCTCGAACTGCATGGTCTTCACGACATTGCCGATGCTGATCTTCAGCGAGAGGGCAACCATGGTGGCGGTGTGACAGTCCCCACTCCTGTGTCACCTGCTAGAGGAGACAGAAATGGATCAGCTCCCATTGCTGAGCCTGCACACAGACCAGCACCTCACTGCTGCTCAGGGAGTCTCAACTCCTCCCATAACTACTACTCCTTTACGCGTATTTAAGAGCCCGTGCACCTCTCTGTATTAATGGAGAGAAGCTTCCAAGTGACGGACATCTCCAGACAGACAGGCACAGGCATCTAAGCAAAGTCCTTCGTAAATGCAAGGGCTTCAAATGAAATTCAGAGCCTGTGATCTCTTTACACACAAGGACTGGTCCGGGGCCTTCAGCCAAAGTTAAAGGCTTTTGTCCCCCTATCAGGGCCTTGACTCCAAGGTCACACAGTCAATTTTGTTCAAATACAGAAGTGAGCATAGCTGTTACTCAGCACAGACACTGTCAGCAAGGAGGAAATGAGTGCATGGGAGTACTGCAAGATAAGATGGGAGAGCATGATGGAAGGATTTGTAATTAAGAACTGCCATGGCACAGACACCACAAGAGGAAACCCAAAGTTTGACCCTGAGCCAGTATGGTCCTGCCC
This sequence comes from Tinamus guttatus, assembly GCF_000705375.1. The sequence continues at coordinate 1,168 of NW_010587127.1, read as the reverse complement.
TAGCTATCAGGACTCCTCAGAGGCCCCACAGCGACATCTGACAGTGCTAAGCTGAGAAACTGAGGAGAGAGCTGTGACCCTCAGCCACCCCAAAATTCCCCAGAATGTATGACAGGCACCCACACTTCCTAGACATGATGGACCCGGAGAAACAGAAAAGCCTGAAGCTGCTCAGAGAGAAGAGATAAAGAAAGGGAGAGGGTGGCTCCTAGCAGCTCCCATTCCCTGGGAGAGGAAAGTCACTAAATTTGAAGGACTGATAAATTAAAAGCTGGGGGAAGAAGACACCTTTTATACACTGCAGGATTCGCTGGGAGAACCCCTGCCCCTGGAGAACATCAGGTCAAGTCAGCAAGAGCTGTAGCCACAGAGGCAACTGTCTAAAAGCAAAGGGGCTCTCCAGGCCCGAATGAGAACCAGGCACTTGCTCACAACATACAGGCTGTCACTGACTCCTTCCTCCGAGGCTCCAAGTTGCATGAGAAACAGGGTACAAGGCAGCATGAGGCCTGGGCCAGCACAGAGATCCTAAAGGCAGCTGGGGGAAGCCACAGCTCACCTGAACAGAGGTGAAACAGGAAACAGGAAATTTCTTGTGTGAATAAAGGAAGTTCAGCTGCATGCATCAGTTAAGCCCTCAAGGAGGCACCTGCCCCAGATGCGCTTGAGTCAGGGAGGGCACTATTTCCTCCTCCGCTCCACGCGACCCACTGTCACTTTGCTGGCTGTGCAACCACCCCTCTTAAAATGCCATTCCCAGGCAGCAGCTTTCTGGCAGACTCAGGACAGCCAGCCCAGCAGCAACACGCATTGGGAAGGGACACAGTGCAACATGTCATGATGAAGCTACATGGGAGACAGCCAACCTGATAAGTCTAAGTGGGCCAGGAACAGAGAGGAGCGTCCTGGACTGCAACAGCAGAGGGGACGAAGAGGAAGGTGAAGAGAGATCAGCCATACTCAGCATGTCAAAACTGTTTCAGCCTCCTGCCTGTCCTCTCCATCCAGCTCTTCTCTTGCTGTCCTCCTCCCAAACCTACATATTCTCCTCAGGGTGACAGCCTCTCTTTCTGTCCCCCATCCCCTCCTCACAGACCCTCCAAGGGGGCTAACAAGCCCGCCCAAGCGCCCAGTGGGGTCATTCTGTAGGGTGCATTAGCAGGGAAGG
>NW_010587126.1:0-15327 GCF_000705375.1 Tinamus guttatus | reverse complement strand
CCTATTTAGTAATAGTAAATAGTAATACTAATAAATACTAATAAATACTAATAAATAAATACACCTATTACTTTGGAAGTTTGGTAGGTTGCTGGGCTGTGTGGTCATACAAGATTTGCATGAGATCAGGAAGTGTAATAGTGATAGTGATGTAGCCAGAGAGTATATGAGGTCTGTAGCTATGAAAACAGAAGAGTGGCTCTGGAAGGTGGTAGCCACTTCTGATAATAATGAAGAGGAAGGGAACAAGTGGCAAAGTGAGTCCTTTAGTTGTGTTCTAACAGCTTCCTGCAACAATAGCACATAGAGTGGCTGCTGCCTTGTGTATTTGTCCAGCCTGCTGGAGTCTCTTTTTCCTCTCAAAAACTTCTTATTAAATTCAAAGTGCACAGCAAATAAATAATGAAGCTCCCAAAGACAAGATGTGGATGGTTAAAATTCGTGTTAGTAGAGGTGGGTGAATTTTTTTAGATAAAGCGGTATATTTATTGAAATAGGTTTATTTATTGAAATGGTGACTGAAGTCACAAACTGAGTGAAATTTAGTGAGCTTTAACAAAAGCAGGCAGGAAACTCCCTCAACTTTTCAAATAAAAGGCACTGGCTTGCTGTTCAGGATGATAGTGGGTTCAAAAATCAGCTTGATTTGATTAGAAAGCTGAGCAGAAGGTTTTCTTTGGCCAAAACAGATTTTTTTTTTTTTCGTTTTCTTTTGGGGAGGTTGTTTGCTTGTTGTTGTGGTTTGACCACTCGCCCTTTACAGAGCTTTGCAGAAAAGCAGAAGAGATCAGTTAGTCTAAAAATGCATTAAACTAGTCAATCTGTAGAATACGAGCGGACCCACTAAGTTTTCTACCTAGAAATCAAGCTGCAGGCAGGACACAGTCTTGCTCTTCCCTTTTATTTGTTTTCCTGTTAGTCCTACTCTCTCTTTGCTTCCTTTTTGAATTAATTCTTCCTTATCCTACCTCCTCTGCCTGCCTTCTCCCTTGCTCCAGCTCTTGATTTCCCTGTCTAGCACCTGCTGCATTATTTTGCTCCACAGCATATTGGAACATGGGCGAAATTCCCTGGCCCTTCGTAGCATGGGAGAAGCCTAAAGTGAAGACCTTAAGGAAGACTTTGTTTCAATGGATACCTAAAAATCTCTCTCATTTTATCCCTCTGTGCCTGTTCCAGCCCACAACAGAGAGGGAAGGGAGATAGCCAGTAAGCCATGAAATTGGGGAGTTTGTGGGCTGACATGTTTCATGACTGCCATGAACTGTTCCAGAATAACTTCAAAAGCATTGAGGAGAATGTATGTAACTAAATATATTCTTCTCAGTTCATGTAGATGAACACAATCATACATGAAGCATTTGTATGGAACTGAACATTTTAATTATCAGAAAAAACCTACTAAAACCAGCAACCATGCAGAATCAGACTTGAGGCTTGTCTGAACCCCTGTCTTGCTGCTTGGTGACACTGAGAAGTGTTTGTGATCAGGGAGGTGTAATGGTGTCTTTCCAGTTTGCCCTGCCAGCCGAGGGACAAGAGTTTGCATAATGGGAGCTAACAAATGTTGGTGCATTTTTCTTCCATAAATTTGATCATTTTTTTTATATGTATATATATTTACATTAAACTTTCACAAAGTTCTGGAACAGACAGTTCTTTATCATAAGTAGTTCTTACTAGATTCATTTTGCTAGATGCATTTTAAGCCTATACTATCTATCCTAGCCATACAGTCTAGGAGGATGGATTAATGTGAAAGGTTGTTTAAACCATGTTATAGCAACAGTTTTCAAAGGTTTTGTCATTGCAATGGTTCAGAAATTATTGTCTGCTTAAATACCTGTACCTATTTGCTTTGTAACCTGTGCTGCTGCCAAGACTTATTTTAGTCTCTGCTTTCTTGCGATGAGAAGCTTCCTCAAAGTCTTTCTGTGTGGTGAGAATGACAAAGACAGCTCGTCTGTTTGAATCATCCCCGGCAGTCTGTGGGGTCAGGCTGCAAGCTAATTGAATATTTTGTGTTGGCCCATTTTCAGCCTGAGTTTATCTAATTGGATATCTTACTTTTCTCAACTTTAATATTTTGCAGGCATCCTCTGTTCCAAGGGTCTGTCTATTGAAAAGCTCTTGGCATTCAATCAGAAACAAAAGGAAGCAAAACCAACTAACGAACCAACCAACCAACCAAAAAAAAAGAAAACCTTCAATAACCATTCTCAAGATGAACAAGGTCTTACTCCACAACAGTTTAAGCAGAGTAGACCTCTGATGCTGACAGCAAATCAACAGCCGTCTTCTGAGGAAAACCAGATTAAACAAATTTAGTATTTTTTTTTCTTTTTTTTTTCTTTTAAACTCTTCCTTGCTCTATACAGTATTTTTTTTGATTGGTTTGTTTTTAGGAAATAAGCAGGTGCTCATTGAAAGTCCATTTCAGTATAATCAGGGCAGATGGGGATCTCCTGTGCAGTTTTACCTTCTGCCTTTCAAACATCTCATAATCTGTCCAGCTTCCAGTGCACAGAGTGCATTTGTTTTGAATGTGCACATATAAACTTGAAACATGGAATTGCATTTTATGCCATTCTGCTTGTTAAAAAGAAATATGACTCTCTTCCTGTCCCTAGTCTTCCACAACTTCTTATGCAAAGTCAGAAGTCTGAAAACGAAAGGCCTTAAATCTTTCGTGTTGGTAAATAAATGATTAGAAGCTGATAGTGGAAGACATTGTCATGTGTGCCAAGTTCAGAGAAAAGAAATGGACTACATCGTTTTTTAAGTACACCCCAGGTAGAATAAGTGATTCTTTATTTTAAATCCATTTTCTAACAGCTCTCTTTTTCACCTTCATCCATCACTGCTGCTTTCTTTCGAGCTCCCTTCTTGTCTCAGCAGTGAGGCGTAGCCTCGGTGCTCTTTTTTCCTCTGCCTTTTCAAATCAAATGGTCTTTAAATTTGAGCGCATTTGAATCAGGTTGTCTCAACTGAAGGGAAATGCTGTCACTTTAAGACAGTATAGATGACATATCATAATATCCCCCTGCTCAGACAGCAGTCAGTGTCAGAGATATAAGTGTGTAAAGGGGAGAGAGAGAGAACGTGCGCTCTGTAAGTCTGCTTGCTCCCTGCGCGCTCGTGTTCGAGCCAGCGGGACCCCCTCTTGCAGCAGCAGTCGGAGGCGGCCGGGGTCTGGCTGTGTCCGTCCAACGAGGGCCCTCCGCATGCCTGCCCTTCCTGCCCTGCCAGAGGGCTTCTCTAGCAGTTTGAGTGCCTGCACGGGCGCATTCCTGGGAAGCTGGAAGCACTCGTGTGTAGGGGTGGCACGAGCTGCAGGGGCTCTCCCTCACTGAGCGGCCAGAGCCTCCTATGGGATCTGTCTGCTTGGTAAATCCGCCCCGGGAGCAGCCATGGAAATTACAGAATGAAAAGACCTTTGGGATCATATAATCAATCTTCCAAGTTAGGAAATAGTCACCTGCTTAAAAAACAGTTTAATGCTCTACTAGATTAGATGAAAATCTGAGGGCCAGGATATTGTTTGCATCTTAGTTTAGCATCTCTTGGATTGGAGGTTGTCAAAATGATTCAAGAGCACTGTTCACGTCTTATGAACAGTTTCTATATAGCGATACTCCAGCTACTGTCTTCACTTAGTGCAACTGAGTGTTTTTGCAAGAAATGCTGTTTTTTGGTCCTCTCATTTGTACCTGTGGAGGAGAGAGCTGGCTGAAGTACTTAATTACCAGATTTCTGAGTGTCCTCGCAAACACTTGTGCTGCTGGTTTAAAAAAACAAAAACAACACACACAGAAAAACCCTCTTGATGGTTTTTAGGCTGCTTGAAAATTTTGCTCCTGTGAATGTCGAGTAATTTGGTTGTAGACATGAAATATGAAGAAAAACAATGGGGAGGAGGGGGAGTCTCATCCATTTTTATGTTTATACATTGTATCAAAATATGAGAGCTGATAAAGTATATGATTTATTAGTCCACTTTTTTGCCTGAGGAACATGGTACTCAAATTATATTTTTCCCTCACTTGTGAGTGCTTCTTTGCTATTATTGCATTTTCATCAGTATTTCTAATGATGTTAAGATATTTAGAAATACTGCCTGTAGCCATGCTGCCTACTCTATAATTCTCACTTCAAGCATCACAGACCTTTCTTGACTCTTTCTTACAATAACTTTCCATGGAAGCTGTGATTTTGAAAGCATGTTCTTAGTAACATTAGTAAAACAACTGTTTTGTAATATTCACTTTTTAAGTCAGATCAATCTTTGTAGCTTTAGTTTGTGAGTAGGTCAAAAAATCACAATATTTTCAGAATTATCAAAGCACGATAGAAAAGAGAGGTTTTGCAGTGCCCAGTGTTTTATCAAGGCTGGATGACTGGCTCATTTATCTATCACAGTTTATATGTCTACAGATTAGGTGTGAAGTTGTCTCTTACATCTCCGAGACTGAAAACTGGTTTATGCTATTATTGGTTTTCTTTGTTTTATCCAGACTATATATAGGGTTAGGAATAGGTCAGAGGGCTTGTGAAGACTCTCTTTTTTGTAGCTAGCTGGGAATGATTTTCTGCTGCTGCAAGAAGAAAGAGCATAACTTTCTTTAAAGATCTGTAGTGGAAGGACGTGTGTGTTTTCCTGTAGACAAGCAAATAACAGTGGCCTTTTAGTGGATGAAGACCTTCTCAGATAACAGCTTACGGGAAGGAGAGGTATCCTTGTTGTCTGAAGTATCCCTGTGGGACAGAAGCCAAGTTACTTGCCCAAGAATATCCAGGTTGTGGTAGGTCTTCCACAGCTGTTTCTCCCTTGCAGGCCAAGATAAAATAATTGGTTGTAGGGAAGGATAAGGTCCTTTGAGGAGCTTTCTCAGTGTCTTTCAGCAAAGGGATGGAAGCAGGTTGCTGATAATAAATTATTAGATAAATGCTGCTGATTAAACTAGCAAAAAAAAAAAAAAAAAAAAAAAACCCCACAACCCCCCCCCCAAAACGCCCATAGTTTCACCTCCTTGTGAAGAGGTAGCACAGAATTTCACTAGTTCATGTGGCTAGGCAGCCCTGAGGAGAGCTCAAACAGAAACCCAGCCCCAGTGTGTGGAGTGTGACGGAAATGTGCTGCCACTGTTAAGCCTGTCCAGCTGCTTTGGGTCTCCCTTGACTGGCGTCAGCTGGGAGGAAACCACTGCAGTTCTGCCTGGGAGGAGTTATCCTACTGCCATCAGCATAGCCCAACACTCATAAAAATACGTTCTTGATCCTTTTTGCCCACTTTCTCAGGCAGTTTAATTATCTACCCATCGGTGTAAAATTTTACACGCAGATGAAGGCTTTTATCATGGACAGACAGATGCACATTTCAGATTAGCTCAGCGATGTGTTTGCCTCATGAGCTGTTTATTATAGATACACAAACTTCACACATATCCAGGATAGATTTTTAAGCCTGACTTGACTTCAGTGCTCTGCCAGATTGTGATAAACCTCCAGTGAGCAGGAGCCTTTGGAGCTGGATTGTACATAGATAATTTCCTTTATTGATTCAGTACATTAATTTTTAACCTACAGCATCTGACCAGTGACTGGCGGATTGCCAGCATCCCAAACCTCCTACTGGGAGGGATGCTGGGCCCTGGCATGAACTGATTCCCTCAGGTTCTAGGATGGGAAGTGCAGTCATGAAGGGCTGAGAATAGCCCATCCAGGAAAGCAAGCTGATTTAGGATGTTCTTTGGGTTGTGCCAGTATTGATTGATCAGAGTTCACTAAGAGGGTTTGCTTTAAAAACAGTGGGTAGCAAGATACCATGCTATTGGTATGAATTGGTGGAGTTTAAGCTTATGCCAGGAGAAGCAACTGTTTTGTTAAAAATAAGACCAATGGACAAAATTTGTACAGATCTCAAGTGATCTTTTTTCTCACTAGGCTCTATTCTGATACAATTTGTCTTCTATCATGTTTGGTACAGGGCAAAATCATGTTGTATTAGGTGTGCTGTAATCGAGATAGAATATAGGCTCGATAAAAGCTAACTGAGAATTTAAGTGTCCAATTTCCATGCCTTATTTGTTGATACTTCCAGTCTTTGAGTGGTTTTTTTGGGGGGGGATTTTTTCTCTCTCTCGAAAATGTTACCGTTTTGCATGCAATCAGGGCAGCATGCATAGCTCTGAATTGAGCTTTCCTGTGTCCTTGCGATATCTGTTCTGTACCTGGCACTGGTGGGTGCTCGGAAGCAGAATACAGAGCTGAGTGTGCCATCTCCCACCATGATTTCCTTTAAAAAAAAGAAAGGTCAGTGACTGCTTTATGAGAGGTAGGTTTCTGTCTCTCTTTTTTAAATATTCCTAACTAAGAAAAAGGGGCTTGGGGCCTGCGAGCTCGCAGCTTGCACACCAGTTCGTTGACCGAAGCAGTGCTCCTGTGCCTGGGTGGCTGTGTTGCTTTGGGAGCTCTGCATTCTCCCTCGGGAAGCTAAGACCAGGCCTCAGTAAAATGCCTAGAATTGCTGTTTCTGCTTGTGTCGTCGTTTCTACTAGCCTGGGCAGTCTCCAAAGGGAGATCCCAGAAGGGGGTGTTCGCAGGCAGTATTCAGGGGAGTAGTTCAGCCCAGTGGGGGCTGCAAAATTCCCATATTCCTAGGAGAGAACTTAGAGTGGGTGCCACCACCATACTACTGTTACCAACATCAAAACAGCCTAATTCTACCAGCCTCATCTCTAGTGTTACACACTATGAAACTTGGTGGCCTGTGCAAAATCTGTACTCTTTGGGTATGGGGTTCCCTGGCAATCTTGTTTGACAGATTTACCCCCCTGTTGTTCAAAAGGCCCCCTTTCAGGATGGCAAAGTGTGCGATGAGACAATTCTTGGTGTTCCTTGGAAGGGTGTTTACGTCACTGAAACTGGAATCGTTGCTGCAGTTCCCGATCAATAATTTCTAACACATAGTGTGGTGTTCAGCCTGTTTATGTATAACTGGAATCTAAATTCATCATGAAATATAAAGTGCAGCTATCTAAGGTAAATCTTACTGTTTTGTGAGATGCTCAGTTGTTATTCCACTCCTGCACACTCTTGAAAAAGATTTTTTTTTTTTTTAAGCAGAAAACTGTCTGGTGCGGTAATCCCAATTTGTCATGATCTACCTAAGCAAAGGGAAAATATGAGTGTTTTCAAGTGTTTAGAAAATATCATTATTTTACTCTTGTGCTAGCAAGATCATCTGTGTTTTTTTTTTTGGTGTAGAATTTGATTCCTGGTTTTTATCACTGTTATATAGTTCTATAGGGAAACATCATGATCACTGTATCCTGTTGTATTTAGCCTAAATGCTGTTTGAGGACTGATTAGTCTGTTGTAGCCTTGTTACATGTGTAAGATTAAGAGCTTACATCTTATATATTTTGCTGCCATTCTAACTGGACTGTTTTCTAATAACATCACTCCTCTGCTATTTTTTCATAGATGGTTGCATGACTTGTTTTACTGTGGTTGCATTTTTTTTTCCCACTGACAGTGCCATTTGAGATAGATGGTTGCATGACTTGTTTTACTGCGGTTTTACTTGCATTTTTTTTTCCCCATTGACAGTGCTATTTGATGTTTTAAAATCATTTGCACTTCTCCCAGCTAACATTTACATGTCATATGTATTCTGTGTGTGTCCTTCCTATTCTTCATAGAAAAATATATTATAAATTTCTGTCTCTGGTTTTGAAGTTACTATGTTTCCACTGTTGGTTGTCCTCCAGAGTTTCAGTATTCTGTATATAGTTCACTCCATATTTATTTTTGTTCTTATTTTCTTCCTTTGTTCCTTAATTATAAATCACAAAGCAGATCCTTTACTGTCTCTACATTAATATTATTTCTCTCTCTTAAAAAACAAACAAACAAACAAAAAAACCAAACTATCTATGCATTTTGTGAGGATTGTCCCTTTTTTATTCCTTAGGTTGCTGGAAGTTACTTGATGTTACCCCATGTTTAACCCAATACCTCTGTAATGAGGTCACTTTTGGAGAATTATAGAGGACTTTTCTTTGCTTGTTGGGTTTATCTTAGGTTTTACACTAGGAAGATTTTGAGATTCTCTGTTAATATTGGAAACTCTGGACACTTAGCAGAGATTGAGACTTAATACTTATTGGAAGTTCAGATTTCTCCTGCAACTCAAAATTCCTCCTAAGAGTGGAACTAGTACTAGTGCAACTGTTATTGACTAGTTTAATCGAATTAATATTTTATGCTTGAGATTTTCTTTTATTATGTTAACCTCTCATTTTAACTAGTTTGGACTTTAAGGATGAAAGGAATCATTTTCCCCTTTCAGGAACCCTTCAAAAGCCTACAGTTTTCCTTCATAATTTAGGAGAACTGTGTACTCTCTGCTACGCTGAGTGTCCGTGGCTTACCTTTGTGTTATTTTTGGAAGGTAATACTAAGAAGTCCCAGGAATACATGCATCTTTAATAAACTTTGAAACCTAGGAAGTTAAATTTTTAATACACTTTAATCGTGTTGGAAGTATTTTTAAATAAGATTCTGCCACAGTGATAGAAGCGAGAATTTGTGCTGTTGTAGTATGTCACTCTTTGTATCTGTATACCCTCCTTTAAAGCAGCCGTGTGCTCTTGTCCGTGTAACTGGAACACGGCAGATGGGATGAATTATTATTGTTTTTCTTCCCCTTCAGTATATCTCTCTGCCTTTTCTGATGATTCCACCGGGAGGTCGGTCTATTTAAAGAGCACAAACCTTTATTTTGGTGTCTCTTGTGAGCTGCTGTATAATTTGGCTACTCCTGGGGATTTTTGTGGTGAGAATACATAATTTACTGACCATCTGCCTGTCTCTGCCTTTTCCTTTCCTTTCAACTCTTTCGCCCCTCACCTATAAAGGAAGTAATCCTATAACACACCATGTCTGTAAAGGAGGTAATTATATAACTCATTTGCAGAATGGTGGCTGGCAAAGTGCTAACCAAGGGGCATGCTATGATTACCATTCAAAAGTCAGTTTTATGCTAGCAGTTTCTGTTCCTACATGAAACGTAAAGGAAAGAAGATGAAAAGCAGTTGGCTGAGCATTTTAGTGGTGTGACTGCTGGTTTTTATTCATTTTAAGAGTGCGATTGCTGATCTCATTACAGCTCTGTATTTCCTTCAGCCAATGACCCAAGTCCAAAACCAAACATATACTTGTAACCATCATTATTTTGTGACAGCTCTGGGAAAACGTCTTCTCAAATCCAAGACTTCCCAAGTACACAGCTACTGAAAGTCCTGAATGATCTGCCTGGAGGCGCTCGAGCGGGCCATTTTGGGATAGTGTGTATGTGTGAAGAGGAGAGGAAGGGTGAAAGGGATGCTACTTATGTAGATGCAAAATTGAATGGTATCTGTAGAGAGGTAGGTGTGGAAACTTTAGTACAGCCTGAGGTGGTCCAACGAGAAGCCATAGGCTTTTTGTTTTATGCATTGGCTGAGGGACATTAATAACTGTGAGGAGGGAAATACTTCTGTCCTTTGACTTCTTTATGAATGTTTTAAAGGAGATGCATCAAAGCTATCTGACCCTAACTCTAGTTTTCCTTCTCACTGAAGTAACCCGAAGGACCCCATTTGGCCCAGACTTCAGTCTGGATCATACTTCACTGAGGTTTACACAACCATTATTTTTTACTAGATCCTCCTGCCTTTTTGCAATAGTTTCAAACCCTCTCTATGAACATGATTGTTCTTGGTGTGTCTGCAGTGTGATTTGTGTGATGGATTCCAGTAAATGCAGGTATGAGGGGCACGTTCTTCATCACTCCTGCTAAAGGTGGTCCTTAAACCTCCATGCGGACCTTGTATCCAATGTGGCAAATCATCATATTAATCTAATGATATGTGCTTGCAAAGTTGATTTTGAAATAGTCCTTCTGCTCTAGGGATTTTTTTTCCCAATTGTTTGCAACACTGTTGTGGTGTTTGTTTATAAGCTAATTAAATTGTAAGCTCTTAGGGGCAGGAAGTATCTTTCCTGTTTTATATGCCTAGCACAGTATGATCCTCATCTACATGTGTGGTTTCTCTCACAATATGAATCATTATAATAAGCCTTTGAGTAGTAGTAATTCTGGTACAGCTGAGGTGTGAAGGATTAGCTCACCCCGAAGTGACAGTTTTTGCTTGGAGTGGGGAGAAAAGAGAACAAAATGTCTTCAGAAAAACATATATAGATTTAATTAAAAAAATGTATTTATCAGAAAATATTAAACTTCTGGTTTGACTTATCCAAGGCTATCTTGTTCTAGCTTTTTGTGGCATAAGCAGTGAAGAGCAATTGGAGATTAAAAGGCTTCTTCAGACTTTTAAGGGCATCTATATCTTATTTTAGAAACAACTGGAACTCTGGGCCAGCATTTTATAGGGTAATTTAAATGTTTCTTTCTCTTTGTTTGAGTGCTTGGTGAAGAATTGATTTGAGCAACGTGGTGCCGAGCTGTTTGGGCTTTGAAGTACTTCCAATTCCTAGTCAATCCAGCTGCAGCTTATGGGCTTCTGGTCTTACAGGGCCAGCCACTGTAGGGACAGCACCTAAGAAATGAGCATGGCTCTCTTGATTTATTAAGCATTTTATTTCACATATTTCTCTGTAGCTTCCTTTCTCCTTGGCTCATATATAAAAGAAGTTTGTTAAGTCAATAAAAGCGATTTAAAAGTTTTAAAAGAAATAAATATACTTTTATTTTCAGGTGGTTTATGGATAGGGTCTGGCCTGTATAGTCTCACATCTGGAAATTGCTACCCTGAGGACTTGTCTTCAGACCAGAATGTTGTTTTAATGAAGACTTCCTGATGTTGTTTTAATGAAGACTTCCTGGGTGGTGTTGGAATGCCCTGCATGAATACCGATAAGCAATGATGCTTTGCTAGCCTACGTAAAGTGATACAGGGCAGTTATTTCCTTTGTTGGTTTTGCTTTTTAGCATCACAAAATGTTAGGCTTTGGTTTGAGATAAATAAAGCCTACGACACGTTAAAGGCTTTGCTGAAGTGTGGAGGAGGAGAATGTGAAATTTTAATATTATGTTTTCTGTCTGAATCACTAATGTGTTGCCAGTGAGGAGTTTGATTAGAATAATTAGTCATGAAATATATAATTGCTCTGAATCTTCCTACAGACTGTATGGAGATCTGTTTATGGAGAATATAGTTATTTGATAGTGATTCTGCAAATGTTTATGCCCGCTCCTAGCTCAGAGAGCACAAGTTGGTGCATATGCAGTGACATCCCAGTGACTGCAGAAAGGAAGCTTCCCACTAAGCAGCTTTCTCAAACTGAGGTCAATCCATGGTCTGCAGTTTTTGCGACCATAGGGTTTGTGGCTATTCTGCTGTTTCAGAGGTGGTTTCATCAGGGGACTATCACCCTTAAACAAATGCTGGTGTTTGCGAAGCAATGAGTTGGAGAAACCAAGTGCTGGCGCGTCCTCTCCGACTGTGTTTCTCTCTCCACCTCCTTGGTGACATTCCTCTTGTCCTCCTTGGGCTCTCTGGCACCACAGTTGGTCCCTGCTTTGGGGAAGCAACTTAGCTGAGGAATAACTGCAGGGAAGAGGGTGCTTTGGTTTTCCTGTGGGCTGTTCTCCACTGGGTGAGTTCCTGGGTCTGGTTCACCTGGTGGCAGTGCACACACTTGCTCCCATGAAATTCAGAGGTGAGGTGAGGATGGCAGTTGACAGGGGTTATGTGGTGTGGGAGAACAGCTCTGAAGGTGGTTTAAGCCAGCCTTGCCACAGGACATCATGAATAGACTATTCTGCCCCAGAACTGAACACTAAAATGCTAGGTTCACTTCTTTTTCCTTTTTGTTTTGTTTTATTGTTTTGTTTTTCTTTTTATGTTATTCCTGTCCTTGTGATGTGTTTTTTCTTCTTTGTTTGTTTTTCTTTTTTTTTGGCAGAAGTTGTATTCCAAATGATTAGGTGGTGACACAGAATTTGTTACTAAACTACCATTTATTCTTCCACCAATTTTGAGGATATATATTTAAGTTTATGTGTTCATCATAAGTTATGTGAATTGTGAATTCATCATGTGTCTCTTGATTTTTAGAGTTAGGTAGAAGCACCTGTGTCTGTTTTATTACTGCGAAAAGGCCTGTCCAAGTCAGTAAGGTTACCTTTCACGGGACAGTGAGGTATTTTGATTTAAGTGTTTGCATGTTTAGGACTGATACGGGGTTATTGTGAACTGAAAGAAAATGCTACTGCTGTTACAATTTCCCGTTACTGCTTTCTTGGTAAGAATCCGGAATTGTATTTCCTTTCCTGTCCTGTGTGATAACATAATGACTCGAGTGAAGAGGAGATATTTTGATCCAGAAATGCATGAAATATCTATTAATCTTATCTCAGCTGCATATTCTCTAACAATATCTCTTATAAGTTCTCAACATTTTCTGAGAAAATCACATTCACAGACTTGCTCTTCTTACCTTATTTAATTCTTGTATAATATCAAGGTAAGAAAAGATTTCCTCATAACAGTTCCATTACAGGTAGTAAAATTAATGCCGAAGAAGGTCTTTGAAGGTATTTAGGCAATCCTTCTACATGCGTAGGATTTTCTACTTAGTATATGCTTGTGTGCTTTGGTCTAGCTTGACAGTATAATTGACTATAAAAGAAGATTCTGTGCATCTACTGTGTAAGAAAAGCTAGAGTTTTCATTAGCCTTGGCTGCAGGAATAAATGCAAGCTTGTGGGCTTCTTGTGGTTGTTTATGGCACTTAAGTTAATTCTGTTTCTCTGTTTTGACATGCTATGCAGAACTTTATATATTACAAACAAACAAAAAAAGCCTATGATTCAGCAAAGACTGTGTTAGGATTCCTGTTCCTGAGGTGTACGGTAAGGAGTGTACTGTGAAACGGACTGAAATGAAAAGAAGGGAATATGCTGCAATTACAGGGTCTGCATTTAAAAACGTGTGTACTTCACATGTTTGTAGTGTCTCTGACTGCAGCCTACAAAACTAGCACATTTGGGGTGTTTTGTTTATTTTGTTTTGGTTTTGGTTCCTTCTTGATGTTTCTAAGAGATGTTTTGCATGTAGACTTCTCAAAGAGAAATATGAAGTACAGGGATTATGAGGGGAAATAACTAATGAAGTACAGGGATTATGAGGGGAAATATTGGATAACAGCGTGTGATAGGTCTCCCTTTTTCTGAAACAAAATAAGCTCCTTTTTCATGGTGATTTTTCTTCTCTGATTCTCAGGGCATTCCTTTAAAGGAAAGAGGATATATTACTATACGTAAAAATCAATTACTGTCAGTTTGAGACCTCTTTTATGGGTTCATGCCACTCCAGCTGTGGTGTTCTCCTGAGTATTCAGTATGAACTGCAAACCATAATGAAATCATATTTCCTTTCCTACCCAGAAAAGCAGAAATCCCTCGAATGTTTAATGCAGTGGGAATATTCTCTCCCACATTAGGATCAGGAAGCCAGGCCCAGATATCCTGCTAAGCAGTTCAGCTCAGCTCGGGGCTGTTTACCCTCTAAGGAGTATCTTGTCTATTCAGTATTTGGCATCTCTCTCTCCTCAAAAAACAACTTCTCTTAACGTATTGCTTGGTTGGCCTTATCTTTTATCCTTGGTCCTGATCCCAGTGTGAATGGCATGAACTGCCCCAGTCAAAATGGGGCAAAGTCAAAATGCAAGTCAAAGCAATGGTTTGGATCTATTGTGACACAGCTCATGGATTTGGCAGACAGGATTATGAAGCACAGTGTCTCCTTACTGTATCACAGGAGAAAAAACAGATTTTCTTTTTCACACTTCTGTATACACAAATATCACTTGACTGAACAGGACTGACTGAGGACCCTCACTCTATAGCTCAAAATTATCTCTGAAATTAGGAGTCTTTCCAGTTTAACTTGCTTTTGCTGACTTTGTTGCTCCTTCAGGATTTATCTGTATTAGAAAATGGCACAGACCAATTGGAGTGAAATTTGTAGAGCAAACCAGTTTGTGCAGAAACCCGATGTTCATGCTCTAAGTGTTTTGGGGCGTTTCCTACATAGGCTCTGGTTTGCCTAGAGTGATCCCAGCACAGGAAGCTGTGCTCCTGGGGTGCATCTTCCAGTTTCATTTCATGTAAAAAGAATGTGCACCACGATGTGAGCTGTAGTAAGAGTGAATGATAAGAAGACTGGCTGCAAAATTGCACTCATAGTTGAATTAAGACACATTATGAGTTGAACTGGATCGGCTCAACCACAAAAGCCTTCTTCCTTCTGTTGGTGCTAGGAAGATGCACTTCATAACAGCTGCTCACAAGCTCGGAACAAAGGTACAAAGAGGGCCGAGATGTGCGGAGGGAAGAGGGTGTAGGAAAGAAAAGGAAGAGGGAGGGTAAGTCTGTTAAGAAACAGTCACCTCAATGTAGGAGAGACTCAAAAGAGAAAGCTGGAAGGAAGAGTATTTGTCTCACTGTGGTTGTGTGTGTGCGCGTTGTGTGGTATTTTTGTGCTTCACCACGTGTTTGCAAAGTGTGCCTGAGTAGGGGAAGCTGATGGATTGTGAGAAATATCTGTTATCTTAAAAATTTGAGAGGAGAACACTTCCCTGCGTATCTTTAAATTGAAAAACACTTTACTGAGTGCCTTTCAAGCAGCCATATGTTGCAACATTTTGGCTGAAAGAAATATATGTTTGTTTTTACGTTTTTATACGAAAGCCTGAAAACTTAATGGAAAACTGACGTTTCCATTTTTACAGCAACAAAGACAGCAATCTCCATCTTAGCTTTCATCAGCAGTGCCAGAAACTCTATAATCAGTTTTTTTTCAGGCATTTTAAAAAGGAAGATAAGCGTTGTTCCCGTGTACTGATGGATGCGCAACTGAGAATTAAACCTAAGACCACATGAACTTGGTCAGTGGCAGAGCCTGGACTTCAGCATACAGCGCCTTGACCATGAGGCCGTTCCTTATCTGCCTAGCTTGCATGCCTCAATCACATAGCATTTGTCTACCTGTTCTCTTAATGCAAGTATAAATGCATTAGCTCTGTGAGACCAAAAAGTACAGTTCTGCTCTTTGCACAGATGGGGATTGGCAGTCTAGATGATTGCTCAAGGTTACACAAGAAATCTGTGGAACAGAAGGGGCTTGAATGAAGCTCAGCTTTAAGTCTGAGGTGAGAACCTGATCTTTTTGGGCCTCCTTATTCGCTTGAAAGAAAAACAGGGACAAAAAAGGAAAAAAGAGAAAGAGGGGAATGCAGAAGAATTTCTGGTTCTCC
>NW_010587125.1:0-38845 GCF_000705375.1 Tinamus guttatus | reverse complement strand
GTGCGCGCGCCTCGCCACAGCGGCGCGCGCATGTGCGCGGGGCTGCCGGCACACCTAGCGCGGGGTGCAGCCGTTAGGCCCCGCCCCTGGTGCGTTCGTGCCACGCGCGGGTGGAGTAAGGGGAGGTGCCACTTAAGGTCTGCCCGGGCAGCAGCCCAAGCTTCACCATTCACCAGAACAGGAAAGTGAGGGACAGCTTGGAGAGTTTTGCACAAGGCTGCAACGTTGCAGCATAAGGGCATAGGTGAGGCAACTAGATCCTATCTTTTTTGGAGAAAAGATTAACAGAAGGCCTTGTTGTAGTTTTGTAGTTTCTAAAGCTTAGAAAGAATAACTACTGAGGCTTCATCAGATTTAGAGAAACTTCTTCCAAATGTAAACTTCCACGTAAACTTCCAAGTGAAAACAGAGACACAAGCCAGTAATTGCAGTCTCCAAGGGATTCACTTCCCAAATGTGAAAAAAATCCTAATTATAAAAATATACTTACAGAAGACAATAACTGGGCCTGTCCAGAAGAGGAGCAGCTTTGGTTAGCTCTTTTCTCCAGTGTGGTTAGTGAAGCAGGAAATAGTATTACCACTACCTCACATGGTTGTTGCAAAGGGAAAGGAAAAAGAAACCCCCTCACACCTCATAATTTAGGAATGCTAAAACTCATCACTCTTAAGCTAAGTCCTCTTGCTCCCCTTGAATCTGAAGGTCTTGAGGCAACTCACCTTGCCCTCCTCGTCTCAGAGGCCAGACTCAGGTGTGGCAATGGGCACAGAGACTGCCTGCTTGCTACCACCAGCATTTCTACTGATACTACTCAGTCCTGTTGCATGGCCTGCACCCTTACACTCCTCCGTCACGCATACAACCAGCCAGCCAATCTGCAGGCAAACAGTAACCTTGCTCAGGAGCCCACATAGCTGAAATGGGCTTCTCCCTGCAACACTCAGCCATTGCACAGTTGCAGAAAAACAAATTATTTCTGTATGTTTGACAAAAATGGCTACCTTAAATATGGTTGGCACTGATGGTTCATCACTATTCCACTGTTAGGACAGGAACTGGCAGACAATCTTGAGTAAAATCCCCTCTAAAGGATTCAGTAAACCACTGAAGATTGATTACACCCAATCCTAGAACACATACTTTTTTTTCATTGCCACATTGAACAAATTCATACTCTTTTGAGGTAACTACAACAGTAATGAGCATCTTTTCAGCAAGACAGCAGAAGATCCTTCAGTGCAGTTGGTGCCTAGGTTCACTGTGAACTACTGAGCATCCTAGTATAGATTACCATCCCAAGTACTTACTTGCACAGGATGCGACAGTTTGAGGGACAGGCTCCTAAAAGGTCTCCTTCATCCATAATCGTCTCACCAATTGTCTCGACAAATTATTTCAAACATACTAAAACTTCAGTTTCCAGCCCCTTCTTTTCCTCCCTGCACATTATTAACTAGCACAGAGACTGTGGACTGTTGGACCAGAATACAGTAAATATTCACCAAACCTTCATCTCTCAGTCTATGCAGTGCTGCTTTTCACTAAGAGTATTAATTGACCAAAACAGCAGTTGAGTTTTCAGCAGTGACTATAAATAAAAGACCAGATCTAAGCAAAGATGTTGGGAGCTACAGCTTTGGCAATTCTATGCAAACAAGTGGTACTTGTTTAGATAAATGCTTTATCCAAACTTCCACAGCCATGATTTTGCCAGCATAAAGCTTTATCCCAAGTACAAAGAGAAAGCAGCATACAATTGCAACACATTAATCTACAACTTGACATGTGAATCTACAACTGACCGCACAGACTTTTAAAGATAATGAAAAAGAACAATAGTCCAAATGCTTCAAATCATTTGATAATTGCCATACTTATAAATTGTCAGGGATTGCAGCTGGTCTGTGAAATCCCTGGCTCCCTTAGCAAAGAACGTTAACCTTGAAAAGATTAGAGTGTATCTATGAGATAGGGAGTTCACACAGAGACAGCAGAAAGTTATTAACAAGTTTAAGGAGGTTTTGGCCACGGAGCAGAAATTGGCCAAGCTAAGAATCGTCCAATCATAAATCTGTTACTAGCTACTGTCCTTTGTAGTCCTCACCAATAAGCAGCAGCCACGACAAGGAGAGCTCGGTATAAATAATGTATCTAAAAAACAATAAAGCGTAGTTTGCATTGCATCTACCCCAGTTGTTTGTGTTTTTGGCCGCCACGACTGTGACAATATATAGCTGTCTCATAGCCACTAGAAAACTAAAGCTCTTCATATGTTAAGAATGGATAAAAATGATTAAGACAGAATGCATAAACTAACCCCCCCCCTCCCCCCCCCCTTTTTTTTTTTTTTTTTTTTTTTTTTTTAAATAGGAGACTGTGAAAACAGAGTTGAAGCTATTTTATCCTTCTCAAATATACCAAGTTGAGGATATGCCCTTCAAAATGCATTCTCTTTGATGTTCTTAAATAATAAAATACTACAAAATATCTTGATGTGTAAACAGGAACTTACACTGCTATATCAGGTTGAGATTCCATAAGGTGACAAGCACCAATGAGATAAAAAGCCAGAGCTTGTGCTTACTGCCATGGTGGAAGACAAAAGGTGGGGAAGTTGGTTGTGAAGCACATCTCTTTGAAGAGCTTTTTCAACTTTGCTACTATCAGACTATGCTATAGAATCATTTCAAAAACATCAGGATGTTCTTCTAGGTAAGCAGTTATACCTGCAAGCCCCAGGAGATTAGTAATTCTTGCAGAGGACTAGTGTGCTTTCGTGACTAGAGATTTATTACGGCCTAGTTATAACTAGAAGAAGAAAAGGAAGCTGGAGGGCCAGGGGGGACTAAAATCAGTCCAGAGTAAGAGATAAAAGAGTGAATACAGCTAACTAACCAACCTGGTCCCTACATTTCCCCCAACCACTAACAGCTATGCCATGCCTTTCTCCTCTTTTTAAAGGCAGAATCCTAAGTTATTTCAGCAGACTTAGATAACTTAATAAAATATTTGGAGTAGAAATTAACTTTGCAATCATACAGAAGCATGATAATGCATGTTGCTAAATGTAGTTGCTACACCATAAGAGCCATCTTTACTAGACTTAGGTAATTGTTTAAACATAATGACCACGTTTTGTTAAATACTCAAAGTGAACATGAAATGTTCAAATCAGCTATAAGAATTTTGTCCAAAAAGCTACCACTGTTAGTTTTATGCTTTTGCATCACAGAACCCTATAGCAGCGAGTTATGTAAGTGGAAAAATACATGTTTAAATAGCTTGTATTAGCACGCTTCTATAAGCATTATATAAATTAGATTAAAAAACTGCAAGGTTTGGTTCCAAGCCTTGATTAGTTTTTGTTTAATTTACTCCTATTTTCAGAGTATTGGTAATACAGGTACTGAGAATGATTTTTTTCCCCCTCCCATTTTGTCACCTTCAGCAAGCATCATCTGTTGCAACAAAGTTAGTCAACATTAACATTTCTTGGTAATAAAGCAAAAAAGTACCAGCACCACCCACAGACATTCATTAGAACCCTGACCAACCTCTTATGTATACATGTATCTGTAAATGGTCCTAAGCACCACAAAGCATCTAAACTGAATTAATACTAACCTATTCTAAGATCTTTTCTTTCAGGTAAAATGCAAACACTCCTTGTTTTAAAACCCTAAGCAGGCTCCAGAACTTACATACATGAACCAGAAGAGAGCACTACTGAATTGGGCAAAACAGAAACTGAACATGAAGCTTCCATCTTTCATTAAAAACTGGAGTGCAACATCTATATTTAAACAACTTTATTAACATAGTCAAGCAGTGATTAACATTTCACATCTATTATGTCACATCATACAAATGTAAATACAAAATTACTACAGTACAATATATATTCTCTGCATGATCCAAAATATTTGGTGGCCCCAAAAACTCTTTAAAATTCAGCAGCTTATCAAAAATTAAAACCATATTCTATTTAAAATGAAGTTCTGTTAGCACATAGGCAGACTTCAAGAAATATCACTCAATTTAGTACAGTTTGAGAGGTTGCAGGATATGCTTGAAGGAAACATTCCAACATTGTGGCAGATACAGAAACATCAGATTTAAAGCTTTCAAGCAAAACTCATACAACCTAAGTTGTCAGCAGAAAGATCCAGTCATTTCTCATTTTAAATTATTTTATATACTGCATCCAATCAAAAATTTTAGGAGTGTTCAGTAAGTCAGACAAGGTACAAGGAATCTACCTATTTCTTCCCATGAAAAAGATGGGATTACATTAGAGAATTCAACAGCTGAAAAAAAAATGGTTACACCAATCTTTTTTTCTCCCCCACCAGTAACTGTCCCCACATAAATCATCCAGGCCTTCTCAGTTTTGTTGCTCACCCAAAGCAAAGAGATACGTAAGGTGAAAGTAGCATGATAGAACTGGCTTAGAGGAAAGTGATACTATAAGCGCTGAACTGAGATGTGGATTTGGCTTAAGAAGCATACTGTAACACCACACGGGAAATCATCTCTTCTACAGTCATTTTAATTTCCCTCACATAAGTACATTCAAGTGAGTAAGTATCCTTATTATTTTAGCAGAACACACTCTGTAAGGCAAGCAAAAAGAATACCCACCTCAGAATTTCTCATGTAAAATCATCTAAAACTGGCTCGCTCCAAACATTAAGTGCAAAGAGCAAGCGTCAGTGGCAGACACAAGAAGGTTTCTATTGGAGAAAAACACCTAGGAGACTGGTGGATGCAAGTCATCCTGGAGAATGCATAGGTGAGTGAAGCATACAGCTACTGATCAAGCTTTAGTTACTCTAAATGAGGTTACTGGAAATACGCATTATATAGCAAATACATATGCAAACTATCAGTAACTATCGGAGATAACTGCAAGATGTTTTGTAATTTACAGCAGTTATTTCACTGTAGAGCCTAACCTTTATCTAAGATAAAAAGTCACTCTTTAGACCCTACATACAAGTTTTATGCATCTATCACCCTAATGAAAGAAGCAGTATTGAAGTAATTAGTGTTAAGTTGCAACTTCTTTCCTTGATAAAATCTGAAACAAAAGATTTTCAAAACAACACTGCATTTTAAAGCATTTCTTTTTAAAAAAGTATTTCAGTTGTTTTTGAATGTGGATGCATTCTCAAGGGAAGAATGATTTTGCACCTGTTATCTACTTATACATTCAATATGAATAAAATAGGTGAAGCAAAAGTCATTATTGTCCCACAGTAGAAGGTTAATTTAGAGGAAGTTTAAGATAGAGAAGCTGCCTAATATGAAATACATAAACTGATATAATTAAGACATTTTTATAAGCATGTATTCTGAACAAAAAAGGGTATAAGAGTATTCACCTGAGAAAGCTAGTATTTGATTTTTTTTTAAAAAATTAAGTAGCAATGAGTTTCGCTTGAGGAAAGTCACTTGAAGTTTTAAAATATACATTTTACTATTATAAAATACATGCAGTTTAAGTAGATAAGATGGATGTTAACATAAAAGTCCTAGCCAAAAAGAAAAAAAAAAAAATCACAGTATCAATATTGTTATAAAATTTATGCTACTCCTAAAAATCTTAATGGTTATAAATCTTAAACCCATTCTTCCAAAAGTGATCTCTTGAATACAACCTTTAAGTAGCAATAAACTAAAGCATAAGAATTAGCTTATTACAATTTTAATATATACACATTCACTGATTTAGAAAATAATTAAGCTTTGGAAAAAAAAATTAAAATTTATTATTTTCGCTTGCACTGGTTAAAATAATTAACTTTTTTAATCCCCTAAATGAAGAGAGGTGTTTCTTGAATGTGTAATGAAAAACTGTAGTATTGAATGTCACTTAGGACTAATCTAACTGCAATTTAGACCTGCCAAAAAGATACATTTGTAAAGATTTTAAATATACTTTCTGTTACCAATTTAGGTTGATCAGCAGCTTTTGTTCACTCTCAGAATCCTTCAAAAGGGGAAACTCAAAATAGGAAAAAAGGCATATATAAAAACAGTAAACACTGACCTCCTGAGGTTCCTACAACAAAAATATTCAAGTAGAAAATCTACACCATTACTTAGCAGCGGCTATTTCTGTAGTTGAGCACACTAACAGCACTTTATTCAGTGTGTAAGGAGCAAATGAAGTAAGCCGTGCCTTTAGCATGCCAAGAGGCAGAAACACTGGAATGTAACAAAGACAAACTCACAATTCTACCAGTATAAACATTCGGTCAACATTCAAGAACTGTCAAGACTACACCACAAGAATTAAGATGCTTTTTATATATCCCATGATGCAATAATTTGAATCATTAACTGTTAATGCTGATTCAGAACTTTTCTTACCTCATGTTATAACCTAAATAGTGCAGAGATTTGTAGAAGCTATTTTATGCATTATGAATATGGTTTATTAGCTTTAAAATATACCAAGAAAGAACTTATGGATACCAAAGACTATTCTGTCCATACTGTTTATTTCTGCTTTAATTGCTTTCCTTGCTGTTATACCACATCAGTTCACAGATACCTATTTTAATAGGTATCTAGTATATACAAAAATAGCATCATAAGCTAACCTAAGATGAGGTGGAGTGGTTTTTATTCTTTTTGGTTAAAGGGACTTTCTGAAACTTTAAAGAGTTTAAATTCAGTTTCTACCTGCAATGCTACAGTATTATTTAGGTAGGTTTTTCATTTTATTAATGTTTAATCTCACTTCCTTCTGAAATTCTTCCCTAATGCTTAAGAAAACTCAAAATTTATGTTAGTTCAGGTCTAAGGTAATTTCTCACCTTGCTAAAATTTGAAGTTTTTTTTTCTTTCAGAATTTGGGTTTCAAGTGGTTTTAGTGACTAAAACTATTACTTCAGAAACATTAATCAAAAAGAAATTTTATATTTGCCATCAATACAGTATAATTTGAAAGTTATCACATGCAATTTTGACCAAATTGAATAAATACTATGTACTTCCATTACTGAATGTACTTCCATTACTGAATGTACTTCCATTACTGAATGTACTTCCATTACTGAATGTACTTTGTATAGTACATGTCCAAACTATTTTCATAGTCATTCAAATTTGCAAAGCCAAAAAAAAGAAGGAAAAAAGTGCATGGGAGGGGTGGAACACGTCAAAATGTACATCCTGTCATGCATAAAAAAAATCCCCAAACTCTTTGAACAGCACTTAAAAATTCACACTCACACAGTTCAAACTTCAGTGCAATGGCTAAATCATTCAACACTCAAAGAAGAGAACCATGCAAAGAAGAGTAAATTCTTAAAAAGAAAAAAAAAAATCCCACAGAAATAAAAAAAAATAAAAACAAAAGTTATCCAGTATCCATTCTGCAATGCAAAGGTGAGAAACTAAAACTATAAAAAGGCAGTTATATGGCTTAATTTTGTTTTGCAGATTAATTATGCAACACTTAAAATGGAAAGCTGTGGTTTCACCTCTGACCAGCAGAGTTTAAAAAACAAACAAACAAACAAAAAAAAACCCAAAAAACGAAAAAAAAATCCACCCCCCAAGAAAAAAAAAAAAAAAAAAAAAAAAAAGTCAAATCTCTCCATTTTCCTTCATCATCATGGGATACTCTTTAGGCAATCTAAATTAAGAAAGACTTGCCACTTTTAGATGGACACAAGATCAAGTGTACCAGTTAGGATTTCACATTCACAGTACATAAGAAAATACACATGGAAGGAAAAATAAAGGGTTAACTTAACAAGGATTTATTCACAGGAATACATGTAGGTAGAGAGGAGAAAAAAAAAAAAACAGACAAAAAACACACACAACAAAGCTAAGCAAATGAAATGAAGAGGATCCAAACCAACTTTCACTCCATAGCTTTAAACTTGCACCCTTGTGCATTTAACTATATCACAAAGGACCACCAACATGTGCTGCTACAGTGTAGATATCCTGCATTACATCCAGAAACTTAAACATCTCTAAGATCATGCTTTGAACAAAAAGAAAGCATAGATGGTAATATGTTGAGTGGGAATAAACACAAATATAGCAATCATGTCATCAACTTCTACAATTGTCTTACATGCCAACTAACATTGACGCAGCCTTTAACGGGTCTTACCATGTAACTCATTTTAGAGGTTCTGATAAAATCACTAGTATATAACCATGCAGAAAGCACATCACACTGACAGCACAGAGGCAAATATTTTGCACAGCTATATCAGCTTTCCACATTGTGCAGGTTACACACAATACAATATCAATCTTATTCTTAACAGATCCTAAAAGGTATTTCAAGGCCTAATTGTAAACTACAGTACTTTATATCTATATCCTTAATAAAAATAAAATCCACAGAATCTTAGAAAAGGAAATTTAAATGCAGGGCTATATTGAATTGGTAAACTGCAACACAAAACTGGCACAACATAGGTAAATGTATACCAATTTCACTCTGTGATGCAAGCATGCTACTTTCCCACTAATTTAAATTACTTCTGATCACTATGAGCCAGAATGCATGCCTGAACCTTAAACTGCACGTTAAGAATAATGCCTTACTCTAGAAATTAAATCTAATGAAGTACAATAATCAAATCATATCCACTACTATAAAATTTTTAAAAGTAAATATTAAGATGTCAATCTTTCAAGTGTCCCTCCCCTTACCGCAAAAACAAAAGGAGTGACTCATTTAGCAGCTTGCAGGTTTCTTCGTTTTGTCAAATGTAACCTTTATTAATTTATGATGGGGTTTCTGTATTATACACTGCAAGTTCCTGCTCCTAATACAGACACAAGCTGCATTTTAACTGTACTAACTTCATTTGTGTAGTTCTTCATTAACATGCAAATACCTAGGAATCCCACCAAGCAGGATGAAATAATGTAGAAAACCCTTACTTAAAAAAATTAAAAAAAAAGAAAGCCTTTTACTGTTTGTGACCCCCATTCTTAGGTTTCCTGTATTGTGCGCAAAATAGTTTTCCTCTTTATGTATCCCTATGGTTCAATTATATGGTTCTTATTTTGGTACAATTCCCCACAATATTCCAGAATGTGCTGTTTTGTGAATAGACTTTTTTTTTTTTCTTTTTTCCTTTTTTTTTTTTCTTCTTCACATCCAGTGCAGAGTTGTAATAGGAGACAGATTTCCACCTACAAAGGCTCCAGATGTTAAAACATTTCCCAACATCGACTTAATACAGTGACGGCAACACCTCCCTCCCGCCCCTCCCAGTAGGGTTGGGATTGTACTGTATTCCCTACTGGTTTACCCTTCCCCCCAGTAAAGGGTAACATTTTCCCTGGGTGCAGAGGCTCCCTCATAGTCTTCCAGACTGAAGGACCTGTAAAATGAAGAGATAAAGGGATAGTTGAACCCTATTTCAAAGTTTAACTGACAAAGCCATACATAAAAGACACCATCACCATAAAAGATCTCTTGGTTAAGTAATAAAGGTCAGTCTTCAAGTTAAAAATAAAACTGTGCCTAGATTTGTCCTTTTAAATTTGTTTTTAAAAGGATCACATTTATAAAAAGTAAAAGTATTATTCAAGAAGCAATGATGTATGCTTTAAAGCTGCACTAACAGTTGCACTCTTGCAGCTAGGCTTAGATTTAAGACAAAAGCAGTTCTATATATTTTAAAAGTCCTCTATATTTGAACCCTTTTGGTCCAAAATTGTAAGATGGTTAAGACATCAAGAACAAGATTATTGTATGAAAGCTTTCCTGAACTAACAATTTCATTTTCAGGCTGATTAAACAAGATGGTGATAGTGACCCCTCAATACAAACTGGACAGTGATGAGGTTCCTCCTCACTAGGAGAAAAAACACTCCCCAAAACCCTTTAAATCAGAACTAAAACTCTGTAATTCATAAACATGTAAATCTATGAAACAAGTTCATTTTTCTATCTGTTGTTCTGACCAAACATATAATTCAAATAGGGTATTTTATATCACTCTGTATATAATCTTAGGCTGACTTGTAAATAGTTATCCATTCAACAATATAACAGAATTGCATGATTCAATCCCATAATTTCAGTACAAAAATTCTAGAGCAAATATCAAATTAATAAAGATGAATGAATGAAACTTAATCCATCCTTATTTTTAGTGTTTTTACTAATCAAAGATTATTTAGTATAATAATTACAATAATCTTCCATAGCATCACACTACTTTGTACGTGGGGACTTCTTTACACAGTGTGTAGGGACAGCATAAAAAGCAGGAAGGTATGAGGCATTATCCCAGAATACACATCAACCACTCTTTGCTATATTTGAAGTTGTCATTCTCCATGACACAACTGCAAAAGTTCTAAATTGGTGTATAAAGTGGGACACTGCAATAATAAATGCATCAAGCTCCCCAAAACATCAGGCTTTAGAGTCAGTAAAATTAAGGATTAAATTTACTCAGTGCAAAAATGACCTAGTATGTATAGAAGACTTCTCATAGCCAGTGTCTTAAAATTTACTTGCCCTATCCCAGGGAAGCATTCCGGCATAGACCACATCCACTATCTACCACTCATAGGACACAGCATGAGCACGTCTTTCAAAGCTCCATATCTTCAAGATGATGGTTTGAGGATCATATTCATCACTTAGCTTATTAAGCCCAAATAGGCACTTTGCTACAGCTATACTTCCCACTATGTCTTGACACATCACTGTGCAGAGAGGTCTCTCCCACACTCTCAAAAAACACATCCAGACAACAGCTATTGCTACAGCTACAATCATTCAGGTACAATATCATCCTTTTTTTCTTCTTATAGGAAGAAGAGTTATCTCTTCCCATGTATCTGAAAAAAATTAACCTGGTCAATAATTAATAAGGTTTCACATAAAGGAAATAGAGAAGAAGCCTGTTTACAACTGTTTAGTAACTGTGCTTTGCGTGCTTACCTCTAATTATGGGACTGCAGCTAAAGTACATGAGGTTAAACTCCATAGTAAGCTGCAAGGCGCTCTTTTAAGGGAAGAGGAAACTGGTCTGAGAAACGCCTCCAGTTTTCATCCCCAACTTGATTTTTAAATCCATGAAGAATCTATAAACAGGACAGTAAGGAAGAAAGTTAAGACAATCATTAATCGCTCTCCACTTATGTTCTCACATCTAATATTTAAATAATAGTAACAAAGAAAGGACATTTACTAAAAGTCTTACATAAAATTCACCTACATTAAGTATGATAGCATCTAGAATATAGCTATCCAAGCCAATTAACAGAAAACCAAATATTTTTACTGGATACAGTCACTTGCAGGCTAGAGTTTGGCTATTTAAGAATGCTAAACGTTTATCAATTGACAGTTTATAAATTCAGATTATTGTATCCACATGTCTTTCTAAAGGTCAAGAAGGAAAGCAAGGCAGAACCATTGTCACTATTTGCCAGGAACTGGCAGGCATTCTTATTGTCACAAATGTAAAAGCATCTGCTAGGGTAGCTGTGTTTTTCCACTCCCCCTCTCAGCTTGCACCACAGAGGAAGTCAAAAGTCATCTATGCACTTGAAAAACATGGATCCACATCAGTCAAAAGCCAGTATTTAAAAAACAAACAAACAAAAAAAAAAATCAGTCCAAGTCAGATAACAAATCACCTAAACTGCTGAAGTTAAAGGATACTGTCAAAAAGGCATTCTTTTCTTCTCCGAGAAAGGTAAATATATATAAAAAAAGAGCAAAAGCAGATTACATGGCCCCTCTTTCTAGGGAATAACACAGAGATCTAAGTTGCCTTTCCCCTCCCCCCTCTGTTTTTGAACACAAGGATACTGAATTAAGAATCTACCTGTCATGAAAACATCCTGAAAGAGGATGAGGTAATATCAAATTTAAAGCTTATGGTATCCAGCTTACCCTCAATGCAACATTCTTGAGCACAACTGCTTTTAAGTAGGAAAAAAAATGACATGACAGGGTCACCTGCTGACCACAAATAGACCCTCCTCTCTTCCCCCAACCAAGAGTCGGATTACCAGCTACTTAAAAACCAATAAAACCCAGGAATGCTCAGGTACCAGAAAAGTTAACAGACTCTTTTAATAATCCTTCAGTACAGTTTTAACAGGTGACCTTCAGCTACAGTCTTAAATGCCTTGCTTTAAGAAAGGGTGATAATAAAATTAAAATATAAATATAGATAAAATTATAGCCTGTGTCATATCTTAACACCTGGCAGCAGAAGGCTTTGCAGAAGGGCTTGCATAAACTCGAAACTGGAATACAGTAATCATGTATTCAGATTCATCAACACCCACTCAAGGAATTAAGTCATATGTTATCGCTTGAAGAAAGGCCCAGCTCCTTTCTTATATAGTAAGCAAAACCAAACAAAAGGGAAAATATAATGTCAAAAGCAAATATGCCTTTCTATGCCACTGATCAAAGCCACTGTTCAGTCTGAGTGCACTGACTGCATCTCATGTGGCCTTCTTGAAAAGAACATAAATGACTACTTGCTGCAGTAAGCTAAGCTCCTTCCCTCCTGGGTTGAAGCATCAGTGCAGAAACATGCACTGAAACCGCTTGGGGCAATCAACATAGACACTGCCCTGGGCTTTAAGACTGCAATTATTTGTTGCTTTCTTCTACTGATATTTAAACTCTCAGAGCTCTGCATTTCCCAAACTTGACGTTTCTTAGAAGCATCTCAGATAACTGTTTCCTATCTAAGATCGAGAAATTTCTGTCTTTGCTCCTCAGCATGGCATGCAAAATTTCTAACATCTCTTCTGATCTTTACACTCAGCATCATTTGAATCATCTGAAAATGCAATAGTGACCCATGAACTCGGTAAGTAGCTAAGAGTGTATGTTTCCAATTTAGAGGTGTCTCATTTAATTTTGATATAGATACCTCAAAAACATTCAATTTTTACACACAAGGAGCACCACACTGCTGAACAGCAGTAGCATTTGCCTATGAAACCGAGAATATTGACTTTGACTTTTTTTAAAAAAAAAAAAAAAGTCAAACTCCCTCAAAACTAACACAAAGATAATAATCCGTTTCTCTGCCTTTTTTTCTTCCTTCTTTTTAAACACACAAAGCAAATTGATCATTTTTTCCCTAAACAATATTGACAGCTTGTCTAGAAATGAGTTCTTGGTCTTGGTATCATTTTTCTTTAAGCTTTGCTCTATTCATTACTCAAAGATAGATTCTGCAGAGAATCAATAATCCTAAAATCTTATTTTTCAGCAGAAGCAAAAAAAACGAAACAGGATAGCACTAGATATTTTTAGTCACAACTCTAGTTATTTTCTCATAATAGTTATTTTTGGGTTTTGTTTGTTTGTTTGTTTTTTGCCACAAAAAAAAACAAAACATGAACACCCATACCCAAAACACACATTTTCTTAAAAGAAATAAATTTTATATTTTTATATGAATACATATAAAAAAGGTATTTTTTATGTAGTAAACACACAAAAACAAAAACATTGTTCTTTAAAACGCAATCAAAAAGTAGGAGGCTGGGCATTACGAGAAGTTCCTTGAGAGGGCGATTACCCTTTCTGCTAAGATCCTATGCTTTCCAGTTTTGTTAAAAAGTTTGGAATAAACTCAGCGTATGTAACAAAACATAAAAGATAAAAAACTTTAGGTTTTTATGTTGTTTTCAAGTTCAAGATTTGCAAAGTAGCTTTTATAATCACAAAAACAGTAAGTGAAAAAAACAAGAAACAGAGGATCCAGAAAAGCCAGTTACAATATACTGCTATACTAGAAACATTACCTTACAGAACATGTCTCGAAGATCATCTTTTGGGCTAATCCATGATGCAACAGCATCACAAAAAAAAATAAAGTCCTATAAGATTAAACAATCAGACAGGTTAGAATCCTCAATTTATAGGTGCGAATGCAATGCTTGGTGTTCATTCTATGAACTACACAGTGTCTTTGAACTCAATTCACAATTGATTTTATTTACTTTCCAGTCACTTCAGGCAATAATGGTAAATAATTGCATGCGTAGGTGCAAGAAATTGGTTTTATTTGATCACCAACTTAAAACACTGTTACAAAAACAAAAAATCTCTCCCAGGACCCACTTGTCTAATTCTTGGTACACTGACCAAGTTCAAGACCAAGCAACCAAAACTACATTAGCAACTCTTTCTGGCAAATTTTGAGTTGGAAGGAGAGGAAGGGAAAAGGACACAGACAGAGACACAGACAGAGACACAGACAGAGACACAGACAGAGACACAGACAGAGACACAGACAGAGACACAGACAGAGACACAGACAGAGACACAGAGGAGAAAAAAAAAAAGGTGCTGTTGTATTTCTTCAAGGAAGAGAGAAGTTTTTGGGACACATGATGTTTAGCATTCAGCATTCACCCCCAAATTCCTCACTCACTCCACTGGCTCCTGGCTCCCCCGCATTAACCACCCCCCCCCACTACATTCTTAAAAAAAATCTTTAATCATCAAGTTGATAATATATTTTCTTGGATGGGAACTAAGGATAATTACAGGAAAGGAGATGGGATAATGAAAAAGTTCTTAAGTTCTTCCTCCTTAAGTTGTGTGAAAGAACAAGTGGACAGCAAGAGAGGGCAATGCTAAGTATAGTAACAGGCATTAGAAAATGAATTGAACATTTTTAAAACAAGACAAATGCTCAACTCGTGCATTTCAGGGAGAAAGACTGAAAGCAAAGAGGGAAGACCTGTGTATTTAAAAAAACAATTTGTATCATATTTTCTGTACAAAATCCTTATGACTTCTTCAGAAATCCACCTTTTCTCTTACATACTACACTGGTATAGCTTTACTTTGGAGCTGTGGAGACTAATGAGCAAGTCCTGTTCTATTCCAAGCATGCAATATTTAAAGAAACACATCTTCCTTGTCCCACTGTCTCTTTAAAACAGTATGTTCAAGGTCCAGTCTATTCATCAAAAAATCTCAAAACCCAGATATTTTGATCAAGGCTCATTATTTATACTTTTATTTTACACTTTAATTAGAGACACACAATTTGAATACGAGCCTACCTCACTTCCATCCTTTTCCTTTCCGTGATGATGATGATTGAAAGAGAAACCCTGAGATACCGCTAGGCCTGTCACTAGCGATACAAACACTCTGCTCTCCTTTAGCTCAAAAATAAAGCTACATCATGTATTGCAGGACACCAACATCAAGGTGAATTTTTTAATACTCCATTTACAGCATTCACTAAATTTCACTTGAATAAACAAAAAAAAAATATCCATTCAAGTATCTTACTTGGACTACTCCACTGGGGTTGACTGATATCATGGTACATATCCCCCGGAAGGCTGAATCCTTTTCCTCATTGTCCCTTATGTTTCGCAGAGAAGTGCACCTAATAAGTTGGAGAGCAAAACTGTTAATTGAATGACAAAGTAACAGAATCAGCTAAGTCAGAACTATGCAACAGTATTTGATGGAATAAGTCACACTGATAAGATGACATGAAACACTACTCTGAACACTTAAAAGATGGAAAAATACTTGTTGCGCACTGCATTTACTACTCTTATGTACATTAGGCATGATCTGCAGAATCTGCAGTTATAAAGTGTGACCCACATTCCATTAAATACAAAAGAAACATGTATATGAAATGTTTATAGAAATTATCATTATTAGAAGCAGAACATATACTATGACTGCATTATGAATTATGTCAGATACCACTTAAGGAACGGTTATTTAACTTTTACAGCAGCAAGCAAACTATTTTATACATAACAAGTCTATAAACATAAATTTCTAACAGCAATTCAAGCCTCAGACTGAATTAAGTAAAGCAATGCACGGTTTAACTTTTACAGTATTTGCATGCATTGTATTATCATTCTGGTGTATTTTAAAATGCTCTTTCATAGTCAAGCTCTTTAACATAGCAAGCATGTGACAATCTTATCCCATGCATAAATTGGTCATTAGCCACAACATAAAGAATACATGATGGTGCTACTAAAAACTCACAAACCTTATAGGACAAGATTAGTCACATGGTTGGCAATGATTAAGGATTGAGATTTTGTAACCAACTGAAAATATATCTAAAAGTGAGATAGAGAGAAGAAAGAGTGAAGAAAAATGAATAAAAAAAAAAAAAAAAGATTGAATAATACACACCAGGGTCTTATAAACTGCTGTAGCATGGGGGCCACCTCTTGAGGACAAACGTAACCAAGACGACCAATTGTTATTGCTAAGGTAACGCAATCACGGTTATACACCACCAAACGCCAACCAAGACATGAGCAAATGAGGGGGAAGGAGAAAAAATAAAGAAAAAACAACAAATAACTCAGAAACAGAAACCAACAGAATCTGTGTATGATAATAAACATAAGATTTCACCAGTGCTGTTTATTACCACCCCCTAAATAAGAGGCAGCAATATATATGGTATACTCTCCAGGTCAAAAAGAAAAAGTGAGAGAACACCAAAAACACAATTTCAAATCCAAAGGCTTCTTGAAACAAGTAG
Source organism: Tinamus guttatus (assembly GCF_000705375.1). Next base: position 22,307 of record NW_010587125.1, on the reverse strand, counting down.
TCATTCTGCCCTCTTTACAGGTAGCTCTCACATTCAACTTAACTACTGTACACTTCTAAGTTTTAATCAAATGTACTATTCTGGATACTCTTGATAAAAAGGAATGAGGCATTTTCAATCATTATATTAAGTATTATAAACTTTTGAAAAAAATGTATTTCAAGATTTTAATTGGTCGAACTATCAATACAGCTATATTTAGAAATGTTTACAGTGTACATATTGGGGCCGACCTAAAAAGTAATAAATGATGCCCTTCTCAGTAAGCACCAAATACTTATTTTCTTTATGATGTGGTTGAGTTTTTATTTGAAAGTGGTTGCTCACAGCAACTAATTGCATCTAATAGATCAGTTAATCCCAATTTTTCTATTGTTCACAAGAGGATTCTTCACAGAAGTCACCCCAGAATCTGATTTCTGATACAAAGGCACTAGGACACACGAAGAGCAGAACTGCTTCTCTGTGCAATTAAATCGTTCGGGCCTTTGTTCTGAAGGAGACACACAAGGAAACATCATCATACAATTGTGTTTTAATGGTGTTTGCTCAACTCACAGAAGATTAATCTTTAGAAAAAGGAGAGGGTGGGGAATAATGTATCAGGATTACTTGAAGCAAAATACATGAATAATACTAAAATCCAGCAGATTTATATGAAGCAGTGAAAGGAAACCTATGTTCAAGGGACACACTATGCAACACTAATTAAACAGGCATTTGTGAAGAGTTTCATGAAACATGCAATAAAGCAGATGATGCTTTCTCCAAAAAAAGTTTGGTGTAGGATATACTGGCAGCCTGAAGTGTACTCACTCCACAGAAGCTGCAGCACACTGGTATTCTTTTTTCCCCACCCTCTCTGATAGTACTCAGTGTTCAGCATCTAAAGCTTTCAACAGATCTAATTTGCAAAACTGCCTTTTCTGTGAGATTTGCTTTTAAGTATGTAATTCAAGCATTATGTTAATAATAAATCTGTTATTTGCAATTAAAGTACTACTTCTAAAAGCAGGTACACTCAGAGGTTTCATCCCTAAGGCTTCATAGCTACAGTCTGTAAAAGCAAGTATAATTTCTGTCAAAGTTGAAATTTTTACATGTACTCACTTTCTATACAATTTTAGCTACTGCCTTCTCATGTTTCCATAAAGAGATGTGTCTTAATATCTCAGAGTAGACCACAGTAGGAAACTGTAATACACTAGCATATACCAGTGGTACGCAGCACAATATCCTACAACAGACTTATAATAGGTACACCACACAACATTTATTTGCAGTTATGCATCCACATTTAAAGTAACAATTAAGAGAATAAACAAAATATCAGTATTTGAGTGCTTCCAAAAATTCTCTAATAGTAATGGAAGCAAGCATTTAAGTACTGGATGCCTGTTAGTTACAGGTACTACACATCCATTGGGGGGGGGGGGGGGAACAAGGAGGGGGTGTAAATAAAAAAATATTTTTTATACTGCTATACTATTCCATAGTCTACTTCATTGTATTTACTCCCAAATTATCCCATTTAAAATGCAATATCTATAATATGCCAAACATCTAGCTAATTTTTCTTCAAGTTCACCTTCCATACTAGATTGGGAAAGAAAGGGAAAGGAGAGAAGGAGGTAGGGAAACTGGAGCTTTTAAGATTCCCCAAATACTGGAGGGAAATAAATTGGAGAGACTTTTCAATGTGTATCTCATGTTTATCTCATAAGAATGCAACTGTAGCACTGAACTTGTATTGTTTTCAATCATGTCAGGTTATAATGACTAAATTATCAGTTTCTCATATGATAATTACCTATCAAGCAAAAAAGAAGAAAAAAAAAAAAAAAGGAAAGATTATCTATTAATAAAAATAGTAAAACAAAAAGACCTCAAGGCATTAATAGCATTTTCCTGTAGTATGGAAGGTGTTCTTCATATCAGAACATGCCCTCTAAAATGCAAAAGAAACAAGCCTCAGAAATTTAGAATTTTGAAACAGCCAAAGTTGTTAGCTGGAGCATAAACATGCATGCCACTGTTAGCCCTTATTCCAGAAATTTGTATCAAGTCACCAGGTAATAAGACATCGCACAATTTCAGTTACATTGTGGTGATATATCCATCACAGATCTAGATTTAATGCATATTATATATATATTTTTAAACCTAGTCTTTTTTGTAAATTAAGGGAGTTCATTTTTTGTTTCTTTGTGCCAATTACATTTGCTTCAAACACTGGACATATATATACACACACAGTACACATTATATATAAGTACATGCATACATAAAAATCAGTGTAAAGTAAGGCCACTAAGTCTTAAAAGTGTTACTGCATACATTTGTCATATTGAATAAACAAATAAAATTTAAGAAAATACTTAAAACTGTAGATAATGATAAATACAAGTTACAGTGAGAAAGCAACAATTTCAATAATCTAGATATATGATAGATGATTTTCTGCAAGACAGACTTGTAGGAACTTCTGCAAAACTTCTTTGGTTTTGTTTAGAAAACCCCAGTACACAGTACTGAAACTAGTTATGCTGTGATTTCCCTATGTAATTTTTTTTAAAGCCAAAACAAAGAAAAAAACCCTAATTCCCTTTACCATGAATGTTTCAGTTTTTGGGTACCTGTGTTCTCTAACAACGTCTTTGGCGTGTTGGGTCTGTTTATTATTTCTATGAGCTGGTGTAACACCATTGGAATATAAGGCTGCATCTCTATACCTAAAATAGTCAAAAACAAAGATTTGGAAGAAAATGTACATTAATACACATAATCTCAATAAATCCAGTACACTGAACTTCATATCAGGAGAAGAATCTCAAATTTAATTTAAATTTCAATGTGAAAGTATCATTCAGAAAAATCAAAACACCCAAAGCATGTCAAAAACAAAAACTTTCAAGAAAGACTCTTAAAAGCAAAAAAGAATCTTACCCATCTGAATGGAGATTTCTCCGATCGCCCAGGTGGCATTGTTGCACACAGAAATGAATTCAGGATTTAAGTTGGTTCCCAAAATGGGCATGAAATCAGCTACAAAGAACAGCATTTTAAAATTTCATCATCACACAATACAACCATCATGCCCCAATACTGTAAACTCACAATAAAAGCTTTTCTCCTTCTCTCCCCCCTCCCCTTTTTATTTTTAAGCATAAGCCTATTTAAATGCTTGGTAGGTGTTATGGATGAATTAACAGGAGCTATATTTCTGCTACATAGTGGATTAACCTGGATTTTAGAATCTAAACAGATCTACACAAGCCTTTACCTTTATGTAAACCTACAAATGTGTCTCCCTTTCTCTTCAGTTCCCAGCCTACTCAAACACTCACTTGGCCAGCTGAGGGCATCTCTAGGGTATTTTAGGGTGGAAATAACAAATATTTTGGAAGTAACTGATGCTACTTCCCTGCTCAAAAATAACTTTTCCCTCCAAGTTTTCTAATTTTAGTATATAAGTAATTGTATAGCACTAAATTATAGCAGATCAATAGATGTTACAAACTGAAGAATTTAATCAAAGAAAGCAACTGTTCTAATTAAACTCTGTCTGTATTGCTTTATTCCAGCAAAACAGGCAGTTCGTTGTGTTATGAAAATCAACGATGAAAAACTGAACCTCTTCACTGTCTATAAAAGAAAAAATATGCATTTTTAAACACAAATAAGGCAAGACTACACTTCTGCTGATAGACTCATGAAAACTAACACCACCATAACAAGGCCAGCCACAGAAGCTGGCTTAACAATGCCTAAGCCAGCTTCTTACTATTTGTAAAACAAATTGTTTAATACACAAAAAGAAACATACCGATGCAAGGCTTAACATGCTGAAAACATGCCTTTGTCAGATCACCTAGCAATGCAAAAGAACTCTGCCGTACCTCAGGCATCTTATCCTAAAAAGAGAAAGGAAAAAAATTCAAGCAGTAGCTTTGATTCTCTTAAGAAAGAAAATTCTGGGATTAAGCAGGTTCATCTCACCTGCATGCATTGGTACATTAGTGTCAGGATATTGCTGCGAGCCACTAGCTGTTCAATGTTGCCTCCAAGCCCTTCAGCTAAACCACTAAGCAGATCAAGAGCCACAATCATGAAGTCTTTATCTGGAGCCTCATATTGGTCTGGCTGAGCATTGTGCAACTGCAAAAAGAAGCACACGTTTTCAAAACCAGTATTAGATTGTCTCAGAAGTATAAGTGAAAGAAAAAACAGATTCATGACTGCAGTTTCATGTAGACATTCAACAGTTATACTATAAACCCCTCTACACAGCCATATTACATACTTAATACATTTATTGGACGAGATATTCTGAAATCCTAGGAACAGCAATAGAAAAATACCATGGCTTGTGCAAGGGTCTTCTGCACCAGATTTACACAACGCTGGTACACAGGTTCACAGTATGGAAGGAAGCCAGATTGCAAGGCAGTAGCAACTGACGACAGGCACTGGAATAAATAAATAATAAAAAAAAATCACAAATTTTCCTCATGCTCCCCAGCACTTTTTACTAGCAGGATGAGGGGTTGAGGGGGGCAGTGTCAGCATTGTAAGCAGTCATATAAATCTGAATAAATGAACACAACCTAGGAAATCAGTACTTATTTGCCGAGCCAAGTCAACTGTGAGCTAACTGCAACTCTCTCAACTATGCCAGTTGAGAAAATTTCTCAGAAGTAGTACCTTCTTAGATGTGGTCGACAAAGTGAATATGAATACAGCTACTACAATATTCACAGCTAACACTTGCTTTGAGCTGCAGCATCTTGCTCACATACAAGTCTTAGTATTGAAGTTAGGCTATAAAACTATGATTTCTAAAAGAGTTTTCCTGCTTCAGATTTTGAAAGCTTAAACAAACATTTTACATGATATACTTCCACCTTTGGCTTATTTGACAAAAGCTTTAATAGAGGAATGAAAGGAGAGGGAGATTAAAAAGAGAAACACTTTTTTTTTTCTTTTTAAAAGAATTCTAAATAAATTACTCAAACAGCAGAAATGTAAACTTTTTCCTAAATCTTTCTTTAGTCCAAGATTTTCTTACTACAGTAAGATTTTCTCCATTATGAAAAATGCCTAATGCTGTCAGCTTTTACAGCCACATGTCCTAGTAGATGTTTATTTAGCAATGCAAGATTAATTCCTAAAATAAATTGATAAAGGATATTCAATTTTTAGCATTTACCTCTAATAAAGGGAAAAGATCTTTATCTTCATCCTTCAACATGTTCCATTTATGAATTAATGGAGGCATTAACATCTGAATATATTCCTGTTTAGGATGAAAATGCATCAGTTGCTGAAACACTTCTAATATATTTTGTTTTTTCCAGCCTCAAAATACACTAAATATGGAATAAAGAATCACTTATACTTTTCTTTGGGCAAAAGACAAAACCTGATGTACCATAACTCAACTACTGTTGTAATCTGTTTAAAAATTGATGGCTGTTCTGTCTATTGATGAAAGCTTAATCTTAAGTGTTTAAGTCTTAAGATTTTCAACAAAACACTAATATCAAACAAACTGTTTCTAGCACTATGCTTCAGGTAGTAAGAAACAGTGACTGACATAATACAGCTAAAAGCTTTTACATAAAAGTAACTTTGTCTTTCCTTACGCTATTGGTGAGCTATATGATATTAAAAATAGAAGAGAATGGATGGTTCTGCCACCACAAGCGTTTAATTGTATCCAGAAATACATCACATATCCACATGTGGGAATGTGGGAATTATTTTTGTGAAGCAATACCCATGTAATAATTTCCGAATCCGATAAAAAAGGGAAAAACAATACTCCATTCAGTTCAACAACAATGTTTTTGTTTGTTTTTTTTTTGTTTTTGTTTTTGGTAGAGCTACATAACCCTTTGCAAAGGGAATCTTTTCCTCCAGGTTTAGTTTCAATGTAGCAACATTCTCCGATTTATAAATCCACATGATCACTCCAGGGCATATGGAAAAATCTTTTTACTAGCAATGCAATCTGCCTGCATGTCATCTGCTTTTCTCAGCAATGTCCTATTGCCCTCATGCTACAATCCCATCCACATCCGTGGATATTCTTCCTCGAGCAACTAATCACCCATGAAGGCTGTAATTTCCCATCCTTCCCAGAAGGACCCTTTTCCACCAGCACTCCACCAACTCGATAGAGAACGGGTATCTTTGCCACTGCTCAGTCACAAGGACATTGAGCAGGGTGTCCCTAGAGCGCCTGCTGCTCCCAGTTATCCAGAAGATCCGCAAGATGTTATGAACTAGTGCTGTGACCAAAGACAGTATTCTGAAGGTCTGAAGTATGGACAAAGAATAAAATACCATGGCAACAAACCAAATGATTTTATTTTGGAGCGTTTGCCATGTGAAAAGTTAGAGAGACAATGCAAATTCTAATAACCAGCATAAGATGCACGTAACGTATGTATGTTCTATTAATAAGCACATATGTTGCAAAAAATACATTATGTGCCTGTATTTTATCCGTGCTTTGCCCAAAGGATGTGTGTTTGTGCATGTCTCTCCCACCACTTGATAAAGCAGTTTCGGGCAACAACGTGCTCCAATACATTAGAAAGACACACAGAACAGCTTAGTTGCACTGAAAGCTGTTCCCCAAAAGTAACATGCTGCCCAGAGAGGTTGTGGAGTCTCCTCTGGAGATCTTCAAAACCCACTTGGACACAGTCCTGTGCCACATGCTCTAGGTGACCCTGCGTGTGCAGGAGGGTTGGACTAGATGACCTCTAGAGGTACCTTCCAACCTTAAGCATTCTGTGATTCTATGATTAGGAATTCACATACACAATCCACCTACTTCTCCAAAGTTCTTTTTTAGTATCTACACTGTTAAAGGTACCTCTTTTATCCTGAAAAGTGTTCAGACTGGAAAAAAGATAATCAAATTCAAAGCACAACTCAAAAGTGACTACACACAGAGTGTAGTATTCAAAATAGGAATTGGTTGGGATAGTGGGCAAGTTACAAGCAGCCTATGTAGGCATTTGACACGTAAATATTTAATATGATCCAAAACTAAATAGAAAGATCAGGATTTCCATTTTGTAACACACAAAGCACACAACCTATTTCTCAAAATACCATGAGTGCTTCTACAGAATAAGGGGTACTCACTGGTTTGTTTAGATGATGTCCTACAGAATCTGCCAGAGTTCCTATAGCATCATAAAGAATGAGCAGGTTTTTATGCTGATATTTACTAAATGCAAAGACCAAAGTATCAAGTATATAAGCAAGGTAAGGAACAAGCTCTGTACAAGCCTCCTCTTCTAGAGTAAGAAGGCATGTGGGGAAAAAAAAAAAAAAAAAAAAAAAAAAAAAAAAAAAAAAAAACAGAGGTCAGTCAGTACTTTGAAAACAAAACAAAACAACAACATCACAATGCATTGCTATTCAATACAAATTGAATGCATACACAAGAAAAAAAATCCCTAGAATTACTGCACCAGAAGTTACAATACATTAACTGAAATATCAGGAACCAGAAAGCAAGCTGTTACATTTATTGTGTGCTATAGTCCTATGTACAAGCCAAGCACCAGGCCAACATTGGATAGCCTGGAGGTCACTGCACAGGGAAACACATAAAGACACAGAAAACGAAGACAGTACATGAACAATTGTGACCAGCCTTGGTCAAAGCACACATCAGATTGTCTATTAAACAGACACCAGACATAATGGCACAAAAAACACAAACACATATACCACTTCAGAGAAATATTTAAATTTTAAATCATGAGTTAAAGATTTACTTGCCTTGCTTGTTTTAACCTGACTATTATTAGCCTATCCTAGCACTAAACATTTACTAAACATTTATGTATCGCCCCAAAGTTGGGGTGAAAATCCCCTTGCTAGTGCTACCAAACAGAAATGCCTTTTGTGCAGTACAACTATGAATGCTTTAAATGGCTAACATCAGTGTTATTATTTTGCTTTTTCAGAAAAACATAAAATGTGAGCAGGAGAACATACATAAGTCAAGGAACTTTTAGGGCATCCCCAGTTAAAGCCGCAGAAAACGGAAGTGACAATTAGATACTGGAGATGATACATAAGTTGGTTATGAAAATGTGTAATACTCTATATTCATTTTTCAATATAGCAGACATTAAAAATCTGTGTAACTATTCATTGTAGGGGTGCAAGTTTTTTTGCTCCTCTCCAACTATGATCATCGTGTCCTTACAATTTATAAAGCTAGCAAGTATGGCTTGACTTATAACAGCTCCACATTCCCCTCCAAGCAGATTTCCCCAAGCTGTTTATTTTTTCGCTGCAGGAGTAATTTTAATGAAAATTTACTCTGAAGAAAGCTTTTTAACATATGGATAAATCTATCAGTGGTTGAACTTTTTTTTTTAAAATCAGTTGAATTATTATTTTAGTATTTACCTTATTTCTTTTCTGTTACTTCAGCAATTTTCACTTCCTATTGTGTATATTTTGTAAGCACTGCATAAAGATATTAAGCAACTACAACACATCTTTTTTAAACTACATGCATATTTTAACCACGTTCTGTATGAGAAGTGTGGACAAAAGTCCCCCCCCCCCCCCCCCCCTCTTTTTTTTTTTTTTTTTTTTTTTTCCTTTTAATCAACAGCAATTTTACTCAACTCCAACTCCCTGGATTAAAATCTGTGAAGCAAATATTCTTGTATTACCATGTTCATTTTGGAAACAACATGAGATTATCACTTTGAAGAGAGATGTAGGAAATAGCCGGAATTAAAGCAAGAAAATTTGCTAGCCAAATGTTTGACAAGGTTTAAAGACAAAAAGGGAAAAAAATGTTTAATACACAAATCTTGCTTAATAAATTTAATTGAACTCATTGTATTCATTCTCAGGCAAGGATACATCTACTGCCTTGCACCTAATACAAGAACTTTGGTCTCATCTTTGCCTTATGCACTACAGAAACTAAAAAAGCACATTTTAAGCACACACTCAGATGCAGACAATGCTTTATTAAAAAAAAAAAAAAACAAACTGCTTTATGAAGAAATCTTCTTGACAAATCTGCTGTGTACAGTCCTGACCCACACAAACTGGCATGTAGAACTTGCTGAGCTTCGTGCACAAGAGGTGCATACAATGCAATGAGGCCATTACTTAACAAATAAATAAATAAAATCAGTAGACAGGAGTAAAAAGGAATCTTATATCCCAGGATCTTCCTTTCAAGAGGAGGGGAGTCTCCCTCTCAAAAAATTATAAAGCAAATGTTTTGGTCATCCTGAGCCAGATATAAGCAACACCAATAAGTCAATGATAGGATGGTTTCCATTGTTACCTGTACTGATTGTACATACACATACAAAAGCCAGATGAACAGTGTCAGCGATAATGGTGTTGTCAATGAAACATGTAACTTCAAACACTGGAGAGAGGAGAAAAAGAAAAAAAAAAAAAAAAAAAAAACCACACGCACACACACACACACCACAGCACACACACCAAACAGGTGTCCTATACAGGTAGCTTTCTTACACTACAGTATATTATTTTAGTTCAGTGCTTAACATACTATGAAATCAAACCAGTCATGAGACACGCAAAGTAACTTCTTCATTTTACCAGAATTCAGAAGAATTTGTGACTACGCCACAAGCTGAACTTAATTTAAAAGGAAAAAGAAAAAATACAATGGTGGCTGAAAATGGAGTCATGCATTTATCAAAACAGGCACTAAAAGAGCGTCCCATGAAAATGCAGTGCCCAAAGTAGTGTTTTTTGCTGTTTTACTCACCTGCAGGCAGCTTCTTGTACTCTCTTGTTGCTATCCAGGATGCGCTTTAGCAACTCGGTCATTAATGGCTTCAAGTAAGTGTCTGGGGGCTGGCTAACTACCCAGTGTGCATAGCGACTAAGCGTCCAGCAGGTGATGGAGCGCACAAGAGCCTTTTTGTCGGAGAGGCACTGAATAAGGTGAGGGATCAGCTCAGGAAGATATGGAATCATACCCTGCATGCAGCCTGCCAGGAAAACACCATATCGCATGGCACGGTTAGCAAGAGACAGCCTCCATTTATTTATTTCTTGAAATGCAGTAAAACGTTTCACAACATATCACATACAATCTACCTAATTCATGGTTAGCGCTTCACCATAAGCAATACTTAGCAAGTGCCCAATCAATTTTACATGCTTCTCAGTTATATTTCTACTTCAGTGCTTCTCCGAACTCCAGAACAGAGGTTCTGTTTTATTATCTGGAGTACAGCAAGTACATCCAAACAGACACATTTGTACTAATCCTACCAGAAACATCAGTCCACTCAGAGTGAACTCCCCCTCAAAAAAAATAAAAAAAATAAAAAAATAAAAAAAATAAAAAACATTCAGCTTTGAGAGCAAAAAGTCACTTCATTAAAAAATGATTCTTAAGAGATATTTTCTTCTTGTTTTCTCCTAATTTTACACAAATATTGGCCAGCAAAAAACCTACACCTTAAGATCAGCAAGGGCAGAAGTAATAAGTTGAGATTTGCCAAAAGTGCCTACTTTTGCTTTGTTTGACTGGAAATTAAAACCAACAAAAAAAGTTCTCTAGCAACAAAGAAAATATATACTCTAGAAAAACAAGGATAATCCCAGCATAGTCCCCAATATACTACTATGGTTTCCAAAATGCAGAGAGAAGCAGGAAACACTGGCAAAAATGGCAATACTGGCCTTTGAGTAAGTACAAAGAAACTGAAGCCACTGCATTTAAACACGAAAACCATTCACAAAAAGCAATTCAGTGGACTCAAGTCATGGGAGTACTGTCTTTTCCAATTTTGAAAGCATTAAATGAAATTAAGGCTTAAAATTATTTAGTGTTCCTTTTACATCTGGCCAAGATAGTACGACTGACCTATAAATACATACAGCAGAATCACAACAGGGAAGGAGCAATGGAAATGATCCAAGTTATTTAGTCTCCCAACTACACATAGCATTGAAAATGAAAAATTAAAGCAAAAACTGCAGTCAGCAAGTAGCATATGCAGGTGTTAATCAACACATTGAAACCATATCAAGACAGACATGCACTTATTTGCAAGAGTAAATTCACCTAAAAGGAATTACAAAGCTTCTTTAGAACTAGCCAGAAATTTCAACAGCCTGACAGGTGATGCCAACTTACCTTCAGCAATTGCTCCAAGAACAAGAATGCCAGATTCTTTGACTACCCATTCTGGGTGGAAGAGCAATTCCTTCAAAAGGGGCAAGATGTGTGGCAGAAGTTCATCACGAAATACATTGGCCAGGACATCTAGAGCAGCAGCAGAACATTTCCCTGAGGAGAAATAACAGAGTGTTAATCTCTGCATACTATTCAACCTGTTTAGCCAGACAGTATAATCCTTGTTTTAATTTTCAGCTGCCAGTGGAGTCTCTGGGCATGAAGAGAAAGAGCACTTCTAAGTTACTACAAGACACAGTGATCCACTGTGCTCTGATTAAAAAAGTGGCTCAATGTCAGTTTTGCTGCACTTACATAACCATTAAGACTTATACACTAGGGATATAAAAACACGAAGAGCAGAGCCCCAACATTACACTGCAACATCACATACTTTACATAAAGTCAGGATAGAGTAACACTAAGAAAGAGGAAAGGTCTGTGATATGAACGTAACATACTAACTAAAACTAAGGTGAAGGAGATATGGCAGAGAACACTAGAAAACATTAGAACTTTTTTTTTTTTTTTAAATCCAGTTCAAGAGTGATCCCTGTGTCAAAGAAAGAAGCATAAAGCTCTAGAGACTGCAAGGAATGTACTGGCTTTTATACTAAATTCTTATACTTTAGTCCTATTTCCTAATACACCAACATAAGGATAAAGATGACACAGAAAAATAGTTTTAGATGTTTTTAATCCTATACTTGTAGCAAATAGAAGCTCATAAACAACAAAAGCTTCAAAAAAATGATTCAGAATTCCTTAACTCTGGCTCTCTGCTGTGGCATTATGATGTTTAGAAAACTAATATTAAGCTTGTTTTACAAGATTGCCTATATTAGAGAATTTAAACTGCACTTGTGCTCAGCACCTCACTTCCTTCTAAATTTGTCAAAAAGCATCCAACTGGAAGGAAGGCATATACAAGACGGGTATCAGAGGTCACACTCAAAACTCCTGAACTCGACTCAAACTGCTAGTAAGCCCCAAGAGGCATAGAAAAGTTCCACCTGGAAGGTAGCAGCTACCAGAACAAATCAACCCAAAACTTTTCTACTCTGGTCCCAGAAATAGGGCACATTCGGTTTCCAGTTTCAGATAACTGACATATTTTTAAGCCCAGTTGATACATGTCAATACAGACTTACTCCTACCTCCCTCCGGCTCTTTCTCCTTCCATCCACCATTCCTGGTCAACTTCAGCTTCCTCACCAAAACTCTGGATTAGAGGGCACCCTCTCCCAAATTCAAACATCTTTTTCAAAAAATTATATTTGGTTCTGTCATGTCTCCAAACAATGGTGACAAAAACAACTTTGTGGATCTAGAGCTATACTGTTTTCTAATTAAGGGATTTTTAGAAAAGGAGCATACTTATGTTCATATTTTCTTCTAAGAAAACAATAATAAAAATCCAGATATGACTCAAAGTTGTTCGATGCATAAGCTTTGAGCTACATTCATCTATCACAAAAAAACAGTATTCTGGAAAATAATTTTATGTGGACATGTCTGAATTTTCAACCTGAAAGGAAGGAACAAACTTTTCTGCAAGACCTTTTCACCACACACCGAAAAGGACAAAACAGTCCAAAACAAAATAAAATGAATGGGTTGAGAAGCTTTTGAATGAAAGTTGAGACAGACACCAAGATCAGGTGTTCCATTTCTGCACCTTAAGAGCTCTATGAAGTAGCTCAAAATAACATATTAAGTTGTTGACACAAATTGCGATTTCTTATTTTTATGAGAAAATCTAATTGTAAACTTTAGATTCAAAAGGAATATATATTTTATCAGATCAATCCACATCACACAGGTTTCCAACACTCCCAAGTTGTCAGACTTTTTCAGTCTTACAAATCATAACCGAGAATTCAACTCTCAGATTAGCCAATGACCCGAGAATTTGCTCTACTTTTTCAGATGGTTAGCAGCAGACTCAATGAAAAGAGAAAGTGGTCATCACAAATCTCACACAGAAACAGTCAAAACACAAATCTTTTACTGCTCTAGAATGAGGCTGCTTGACTGCAAAGTATATTTATGTCAAATTTATCAGAATTCCACTCACAGTCTTTTATAATTGAGCTTAAAAAACCATTAGGGTGTTTTCTTTCCTTGCCACATTGACCTAGAGGATCCTGTGACACATACAGATCATCAGAAATGTGCTTTCCCTCTTATCTCATCTCTTCATAACTTAAGTTCTATATTCTGCTCAGAAGCAAATCTCTCACATATAGAAACAACTACTGGTAATTGCTGGTAATAGTAGTAGTAGGTTCAAATGGGGGAAAATAAATAAAAACAAAGCAATAAAAAACTACACAATCACAATCTTACAGGGAAGAGTAAAATAAAAAAAAATAAAAAAAGAAAAAGAGCATTGATCTTAACTTGAGGAAGCTAAGCAATGTAAAACTATGTTTTTTTTTGTTTGTTTTTTGTATTTTTTTTAAATGTGAGCACAGTTTATATTAGCTTATAGAATTAAAATTCTTAGCCAAAAAGCCTCTTAAATTGCATCCAGTAGATACTTGCAGCTCCATCTGTCATATTCAACATAAGAAATAAGCTTACAGCTAGCTAGTTTTTGTCAGTGAAGATACAAAGGTAAGATTTGTTACACATCTGAAAAACTTCTGCTTCCGTTCAAAACGGAAGCCTCAGTACTGGGAGGAAAGCAAAAAAAAAAAAAAAAAAAAAAAAAAAAAATCTAACTGTGGTTATTATACAATTACCTATATTTTTAAATGTTTTATTCATTAATTTCACATACTTAGATTCCAGTCAGAAATAGTATCATCATCAAGTTCATCGTCGTCATCGTCATCTTCAGTACCATCTTCAATACCATGCTGCTGTGCCACTGTTCGTGAGCGATGAAAGCGAGGTCTTATGTCCTGTTCACTATCTGGAATTGCTTCATCTTCTTCGACATCCCCCTGTCATCAGAATGGCTTAATCAGATAAACTAGTACAACTATAATGCTGAAAGACACTAAGAATGTAATATAAAATTTAGTTGAAGATTGTGTTAAGTGTATTAAAGATTCACATGCCTCTTGTGCTGCCCAGGTAACTAAAAATGACATTTTTCCTGCATTCTACTATACTATTTTCCAGGAAAATGAAGGGGAAATATAAGAAAGAGAAGTTATGTAAGTTCATAGAAAGTATCTCTTTTGTTAAGAGATAATTCTAGATGTGACTGAATTAGGAGAAAGTCATGTGAAAAGTTTTAGAGAAATTCTGGTAGTTGGTTATATTCCAAAACTTTTTTTTTTTTTTTTAAAAAAAAAAAAAAACAATCAACGTCATTCAGTGCAGAAAGTCATTAGGACTCGTTCTGAGCCTTCTTTCTAAGCTGCATTGTTGCAGTAATTCATGAGCAAGTTTGAGATGGGTAGGCATAGTGACCAAGAAAGTCCACAGATCCAACAATAGCAGACACAGTAACAGTAGCATTTAGATTTTGGAACAACATAGGGTGCCCCTACAGCTAGTTCTCCATGACATCAGTAATAGAGACCAGATCTGTTGTACCAGCTAAACCATTCCGAATTACAGGTCACAAGCTGAGCAGATATTCTTACAGAGTATAAGAAATTGGTACTCACCTTCAACAGAATAATATCTATCTCTGAATATTTCATACCATTTACCAGCACGGGTATCAGCCTATAAAGAAAAAGGATACATATCAGAACAACACATAAAGCAAGCCAGTTTCCAATTACCTGGACCATAATTTTGGCTGCCACACAAAAATCTCAAACCAAGAAAACATAGCTTACTCACAAAAACTAGTACCTAAACCAAACTCCATTTATGAGGTGTATCAATATTTTGTAATCTAAAAAAACTGTTAATTTCAAATTGCAAACTAGAGCTAGCCAATTGGAGAACCAAGTTTTACACTTTAAAAAATGGAATATCCTTCAATATGAAGTTTATCCAGACGCATCTTTCAAAAACTAAGCCTAAAGCTTTTGAATAAGAATTCAAACTCCCACAATATACATGATAAATAAGTACTAAAGAGTAAACGTATCCCAGCCATCCTTAGTTGGCCATCACTTGTCACTGCACTTGTGGCTGAGGGCCTTACCTTACCTCACTAATCTTGAGCATCAAAGTCTCACTATATTAAGCCTCCTTCATCTTTTGTGGTTACTAATTTAGTCCCCAACATGGAAAAGATTTTGACTAATCTGTCCTAGAACTTCACACAGTTATTAAACTGGTTACGTCTATGGACTACAATTACACTGAAGTACAGGAGTCAATCCCTATATGTTCTACGAATGAAAAGAATACTTTCTGAAGTGAAATATCCCAATGGCATATTACCTGCAGAATTTTTAATCGAAGAAAATTGGTATTAATTTGAATGCTATCTTAATACCAATTATTTAGCATTTATACAGCATAACAGTCTACAGGCTTTCTTGTAAAATGCACAAGAACAAGACGTTATACATACTACAAATAAGTTTGTGGGGTTTTTGTGCCTTTTTTTTTTGAAAATATTTTCCCATCTTTAATCTAATATAAAATTAAGAGTATCATCAAATATTGATTGACAGAGGATTCTATAAGTAGTCCATCAAGACCCCAGCAATAAACAAGACATAGAAAGATCACAGAAAAGGATATGCAGTATTATTGTTCTCCTACTATGTTGTTATAACAATTTAACAATTTCTTCAAAACGGCGTAGGAGAGTGATGTTAACGTCAATGCCCATACTGACCAGAGGAGATTTAATACCAGTCACCTGCCTTAAAGTGGGAATGGGGGTGGAATGAAGAACTGTGCTATCACTCTGCCTTTCAAGTTACAAGTGAAATTAAACTATTCTAAAATTTAAAAATCATTTTTCATAACACCAGCTCTCCTGCTTTCAATTCATATTCCTCAACAGCTACAGCAGATGGTTTAATCTTAATTCACTTTCTAATTGCTTTTGAAAACTGAAATTTTGCTATTTTTATTGCTTCACATTTGCAATGCTCATCTCATCTTTCTCAAAATTTTGACCAAGAGAACAGAATCAGAGACATAACTGACTCAAAACAACACATGTCAACGCTGTACATACACATGTACCACAGTATACCAGATGTTAAAGGTCATGTCATATGGAGAAGTTAATCTGAGCTTAAGATCACATTGGTGCATCTTTTCTTCCACCTGAGTTAGAGGCTGAGAAGCTTGAGGTAAAGCACCACAGTGCCCCAGCTGGGTTGCTTCTGGATATAATCAGGTCTGAAATCCATACAAGTCTTTTCAGTGAAGTCCATTCTACAGTCATTTATGCAGGAGAGCTAACTATAAGAAAATTCTTCTAAGCACACTGCAAAACTGATATTATTTTAATAAAAGTATATAGAACAACTCAATTGAAGTTTAAAGACGACTATTTAAAAAATGACTAACTGTTGTAATTATTAATACTTACTTAGTAAGATGCCGACATAATACATCTTTACAAATTGGCTGTTCAGCCAAAGTCAGCCAAAACTCACAAGCCTCCAAAGCTACGTTTTCATCTTGGTCCTGTGTCCTCTGAAGCATGTACTACACAATATAGAAATAAATTATTGTATAAGACATGAGTTTTAATTGCCCAGTTAAAATATACCAACATTGCAAAGTATCTTTGCAAAAACTGAGTATGGCACCAGTGTCATGCTACCAGTCACTTCATTCTTGAGTAGGGCTGGGCTTAAGAGACTACTTAAGGGTACATTGAGAATAAGGTAAGAGAATTTTATTTCTTAGTGAGATGACTCAGATTCCAAAATATCTTCATTACTTAAGTTAGATCATTATTATCAAGAAACTACAGAGACATTTGTGACTATAAACAGCAGTTTCCCATAGAAGTTTTCTCTGCCCCTTCAAATTTAACAAAGAAGGTACAACTACATATTTAATATAGAAGTGACAAAAAATGCTTCAATCCAATACATAGAAACAACTTTTTCCAATGTTGATGACCTGACAGGATATAATTAAGTAGAACCCATAACAAAACAATAGTCTTATATTTTACTAGTGTGAAAAGCAGTTCAGAGATTTCTCTGATTTTTTTTCAGTTGCTTCAGAATACCGGTTTATTCCCCAAACTGAATAGAATGGGACAAACATTGCCTCCCTATACATTTTGCAGATACAAAATTTTAGTTACCACCATTGAGAACTCAAAGAAAAATACTGTTTTGAGTTGTCAACAAACTGACCATAACTCTGAAAAGCTGACACTGGCTTCACTACTACAAATGTATTAAAACAACATCTGACATTTTCCCTCAAAGGGCCTGAAAATACACCATTTTGTTATATTCACACATTGGTGAGGAAGACAAAAATAGGGTGACAAATTGTAATCTAACTGAAGACATTCATCACACTACAGTTTCTTCTCTTAATGTGCATTATTTGTGTTACAGTCTAGGCTCAGTCTATTTCTCCTGAGAATGATCTAATTAGCCATGTATTTGGATAAATATGCTTTGTGAGCATGCGAATTGCAATCTAGCAATTGAAACTAGGCCCACTCCTAACCTAGGAAGTTCTCAGGGGAAAAAAAAAAATCCCAAACCAAAAACAATGCCATATAATCCAAAACAATACAAAACCCCCCCCCCCCCTATTTCTGGTCACCTGGAAGTACATAATCAAAACAAACAAAAAAAAAAAAAAAGATTCCCGGGGGCTCTGGAAACACAGCATGAACATTATACTAAATCTGCCTTTTTCAAAGTGATGTTGTTCAATCTCTTCAATCTCAGAATCGCTGCTGGATCATTAAGAATTTTACCTACTTAAAAAAAAAAATTAGATTCTCCATAGGCATATAGAGCAGCACATAGATACATGTTTCTCTGCGCCTACTAAGAGCAACCACCATCAGCAGCGTTGATCTCAAGAAGCATTCAAGCTTCAAAGGAGAAAAAAGCCTCCTGGTAAAGCCTGAGGAATAGCCACAGTTCTTGGATACCATTTGCACATACCATATATCAAACCATAAATGAGCTATCCAATTACATTAACCTCTGTAACTGAACATAGAGGGAAACAAACTCATTAGTAGCTCAGACAGCTTCACAGCCATATAACCTAACATGCCTTTCCTTATTGTGGTCAGCACATCTGGAACAAACAAACAAGAACAAACAAAGAACAACAATGCATTGACAGCTCAGTGAAAACCCGAGAATGTATCTTGACTGCTTGTCTTATCAACATGGTCTTCTCTCTTGTGGACAGAAAATGCCTGGCTGCGCTACGGTATAATTGATCCTGGCCGTTACAGAACTGATCACCTTAGTGAAGATCGGTAACTGCTACATGCATTGTTAAACAAATGTCAAGACAGCAAGTAGCTAAAACGAGTTTTACAGCATCAACCTTGACGGCAAATGAGAAGTAGGCAAGTGTTAAGAACAATATACATGTTTCAATAGATGTCTTTTTTTGTAATTATTTCTAAAACTCAAAAAAGATTTTTGCATGCAATTTGAGAAACAAGACTCACTTCAACTATACTAATCATATGAGGAAGAAGGCGATCCATTCGAACGTCCAGCAACATTACCAAAGCACGGCAAACGTTTTTGCGAACTTCAGGTTCCTCATCACCAGCCAACGCAAAAAGATTCTGTTGGAAAGCAATATTGGTTAGAAAGGCCTCAATTTATCCAGTGCATCTTTTATTTAAATTGACGTTATTAGCAAACTGAAGTATGCAGTACTTCTGTTCCCTTCCCACCTCTGCATCTCACCAGAATACCACATAATTTCCTAAAGACACCCAGCTGAGCAAAGCTGGTACTCATAATCTCAATAACATTCATGGTACACACAATCAAAACAGTAGTGTCTACTACCACAACATTATTTCCTGATTTTTTTTTAAACCTAAATTAGGGTCTAGAGCCATAAAATTGCTTCAGTTAACAGCTGCAAATCAGGTACTCCAGATAACTCCAAAAATAACTTTTCTAATCCATATTCAGCAGCATTCAGAGATCCTCATCATTTTAGATGGGCTCAGTGAGACAGTCCCAGGACAGAAACTCTGCCTCAGTCCATCACGGGTGACAGACCTCTGTCGCTGCTTTTACATCTTTACAGAATGAGAGGTTCCACTTATGGAAAGGAAGCATCTCTACAGCTAATGCTTCCTGAGCTGGGACACCATTTGGACTGATGAGCTCAGGGCGCAAGCACATGGAGGGAACTGCACTGACTTGGGGTCGATATGAAGATAGGGATGGGAAGCCAGATCTGTGGGGAAGTTGGGTATTCTAGAGCACTATTCAAAGCTCTTGGTAAGGCAGATCTGAAATTTTAAAGAAAGCAAACAAAATCCCTACAGTAAACAAGAATGAACACTTACCTCAATAAAAGAATCTATATGCGACATAAGAGCTTGAGTTCTGCTGATGATAAATTGATTGACACATGCAACAGCATGGGACCTACAAATGAAACAGTAGACAGATGTTATTTTTATGTCTTAAAATTATTTCCTAAGCTTTACACAGGCACAAAAAATATAAAAATAAAACACATTGATCAAATATTTTCTAAAAGAAAAGTGAATAATCTGCACATTAATATAAGACTCTCACCAACATAAAACTTAAGGTTAGCAGAAATCCAGACAATTTATACTGAGCATTTTGTCAGAAAGGTTTGCACTGAGTCTCAAGAGATGATGTTTTGGAAGAGACAATGAAAGTTGGTTTGCAAATTCTTCCTCATTTTTCATAAAATCCCTAGATGCCTCCAGTCTGCAAGGAAAATTTGCCCAAATCTTGCATTTTCTGAGAGAAGACAGTTTAGGTACCACCTGATATTCTAACGTATCTAATAAATATTTTAAACTAATTAAGATAAAAAACACAGCAGAATGACTATACCTGGATCATTTTGCCAGAACTTTTCCAAGGCTGTTCTTTTTGAATATGTTACAGTTACTGATCATCTCTGCCATTAACGATTCCATACCAGTCAACATAATGAAATTTTACTATGCCCTTCATTGCCAAGTAACCAACTGCTTTTGCAGTATTTTTAAGTAATTAAAAAGACCAGTATGCGTCAACAACACAGTTACAGCTCAGAATACACACTTGCAGTAGGCCAGAATTTTAAATTGCAAAAGTTTACTAGAAGGAACCATCTTATATTCTATTCCACCTCATACAAACTGATTTGGAGAGTAATCAAAGATTTAATAGCCCAATTCCAGAAGTAAAAGCACAAAGCAAAGTTACCTTTCAAAGCCTTTAAAGAACAATTCAAATATTTTTAACAACTCTGAACATCTCTTCTGTTCAGGTATTTCGTGGAAGATAAAATCTCAAAGTGTCTTTCAGATTTTTTGACAGATTTAAATATAAAATAATTGACAGACATTGCTAATATTCTTCATACATCAGCCACTGAAACCAAACTACAAATCAGCATATATCCTGCATAAAATTTGAAGTTGGCTTAACAAAGTCTTAAACAGAAGACCTCCCTGACAAGCTTCTCCCCTCCCCCCCAAAAAATCTTGCATGTAGAATATTAAGGAAAACAAAAACAAGAGTTTTTTTTCCTCCACCTCTCTCCTCCAAGGAAGAAAAACTGTATCTTTCCACAAGTCCCTTTCTTGCCTAATCTTTCCCCAAGATCATGCCTTGAGTACACTTTTCTCAGTATGCAGATGCACATTTAAGTGAGTTTTTAATTCTTATTATAACCTTAACATTAAATGTTTCCCATTATATTCCTCCCTTTATCTACTACAGTTCGTAATAAGAAATCCATCCTTCAAGTTGCAGATCATCTCTTGAGATGACTTCCAAACAGGGTTTCCAAAACAACCTTTAGGACAAGGGTTACTGTTCTTGTTATTAAATATCAGCAAAAACAGGTTAATTCTGAAATCTTTTTTTCTACCCCATATTTCTGTTACTTTGGAGATCCACCTAGTATTAAAGTGAAAAGGTTACGATCCAGCTGAAAAATAAAGTTTTCTGAAGTTTTCATGCAGTCAAGAAAAAGCAAAAAAAAAAAAAAAAAAAATCTTCGTGAAAACCCAGAAACTTTGGGCTCTTTCATTGCTGCAGTCATTACAAAACGAATGAGGCACACTTAGTATTCTAATTAGAAAGAATTATCAATTTTATTCACAACACTGAAATTTCTATGACTGCATGCAAAACAAAAGAAACAGTTTCATTTTCAAAATCATAAGACTGACTGTAGACATGGAATAAGGAGAAACAGGTAAGGGCAAGGTCTATTAGCTAAGCAGATAAACATGGGAATTATTGGTGCATGGAATCTCAGCGCCTTCTCACATTTGCACATGCAGGATCATTTAAAGATTTAGAACAAATTACAGCTCTAAAATACCAATCTTGCTGTTCATGTAAATAAAAATTTAACATAAAATTGTAGGGCATAATCTAAACCTACCTTATTTTTGGACTGCTGTGCTTGAAGAACTGTAAGAATTTAGGAATCATGATATTGAGTGGTCGATCCAATAGATCACTATCTAAAATCTCAGCAGAATCTTCACATATTTTCTGAAGAGCTCCAAATGCACCCTGCTCAACAAACAAACAAAAGACACAACACTGTTCATTCATGTTTCTGAAGAAAGCACTGTACCAGGTTTTCATAGAATCACAGAATGCTTAAGGTTGGAAGGGACCTCTAGAGATCATCTAGTCCAACCCCCCTGCACACGCAGGGTCACCTAGAGCACGTGGCACAGGACTGCATCCAAGCGGGTTTTGAAGATCTCCAGAGAAGGAGACTCCACAACCTCTCTTGGCAACCTGGTGCTGGCCTCTGGCACTCTCACTGTTAAAAAATTTTTCCTCAAGTTGCTGTGGAACTTTTTATGTTTCATTTTATGGCCATTACCTCTAGTTCTGTCAGTGGCCACCACTGAAAAGAGGCTGGCCTCATCCTCTACACTCCCTCCCTTGAGGTATTTATATACACTGATCGGGTCCCCCCCCAGCCTTCTCTTCTTCAGGCTGAACAGGCCCAGCTC
>NW_010587124.1:71165-88527 GCF_000705375.1 Tinamus guttatus | reverse complement strand
AATGATAAGAGAACAGAAAGGAATCAGTCAGCGAGACTCACAATGAAAAACAGAAAGGGAACTTTACAATGTTGCCAATTCCTATGATTTTATTACAATTCCGATGCTATTCCCACCAACCTCCGTGCCCCATCTCCAGCAACCTCGAGAGAATCTCCTGAGCCTGTTTTGAAGAGCACATTTTTGGCTTTATCGTTATATAAAGACTAGCAGCTAGAAGGAAAAACTTTAAATCCCTCTGAACTCACAAGATATACAAAAACCAATTCAATGTTTCTAAAAAATAATTGTTTCAAATTCTTCCTTTAAAAAAAATAGAGATTTCCATCATTCAGGAGAAATTCAGGTCATGATTTCAGCATTCTTGAGGTGAAAATTCTGTCTCCATTCAGCTGAACTAGAAACAAAAAAAGAACATGCAAAAAACTACTTCTGCTCACAGCCTAGATCAAGTTGGATCCAAAAAATGACACATAAAGACAAATTGGATGACAAAATTTCTCTTCTCTGAACTACTTCTGGCTACCATTTTTATACCCTGTAAGGAAAGGAAAAAGAGTAAAGAAAATTACTCTCTCCTCATCTAGAGCCAAACCATTGATATTTCAGTATTTGTGAGCTATATTTAAATAGGGAAATAACAGTCCTGCTCCCTCTACCCCACTCTCAAGCAGTTCTCTGCTAGAAAACATACTGGATATTATTAATACATTAGATGTACCAGCTTAAGCCCTTAATCAGACAGGATAAGGCTTAGAAGAGTTTTTCAATAACTACTAGGGAGCCATAGAGAGAAAACAAGATGTAACATACACAGAAACAGTTTTTCCCTCACAACAGATCTGCAGTTGAGCCATTACATTAAATCCCCAAATCTCCTTAAGGGAGTTGTGAAGAAATGGCCCCATCAAGTCATGAAATGGGCTAATTAAAAAGCAAAATGCTGAAGAAAAGGTATGGAAATTTCCAAAGTAAATCAAGACCTGCCAGTCAGGAGCTATAGTACTTCCCTTCCAATATTATAAATATTTTCCTTTCCAAGATAGGCAGTAGTTGGTCTGGCAACTATTTAAGGCTCAGAGCAAGAAGAGCATGTTATTTGGAGGCTGCCTATAGAAAGCATCTCAACCATCCCCTCTGTTGATATTCACAGGCAATCAGCAGTTTCCTCTGCTTGTCTCCTAATTCATTCTTAACCTTCTAGTTGTAACACTGCACCTTTTGCTAGAAGGAAAAGCAGGGAACAGACGGATGCAAAAAAGAAAAGAAATCGTGAATGCCATGCAAATACCCATTTAGCATTACAAATATATTTAATATTCAAGCCACAATCCACTGTGGGCCCTATTAGACAGCAAAACTGAACCCGTTCAGTAAACAAACGGTGTCCCATTTTCCTAAGTCACTCAAACGGCACCTTCTCTGCAGCGCAGGGGGAGGCTGACGAAGGAGCTTCCCATCCCCAGCAGGACAAAACTTCTCCCGTGCGTCCTCACGGTCCCAAACCACACGCTGGGCACATGCGCTGCGTGATAATTCCCCCTGCTATTTCCTACCCCAAGCTTCTAGTGCCAGCCTGCTTGGCATATTCTTGGCAGAATTATAAACTGGTGTCTATGATACAGGTCTGCAGAGACAAGTAGTACAGGGACGTTCATTCCTCAATGCATTTTTGAGAAGGGTGATTTCTCTCACTTAACCTTTCCATGAAAGTTTTTTTCTGTGCCCTGCTAATATGGCCAACCAGGGTCTTTTTTTTTTTTTGGTATGATCCCAGATCTCAGTTCTTTGTAGAGATGCTCCCAGCAGCATCTTCTGTGTGTTGCATAAAATCCTGCAGTGACTGCATGCAGCACAAGCCTGGCCTAGAAGCATTGGTTGGTGCTGGGAAGCCTATAGAGGATTATTTTTGAGCTTATCCCCTCCTTTCTAAAGAGGTCGATAAGTCACATACATACAGCTGGAGTATATATGAGGCTTCCTATCCACCCCAAAGGATTGCACTATACCAATCACGCAGAAAAACATCAAAGCTGCAGCAACCAAATACACAGCGTGATGTGTGCTGTAAATCAGAAACTCATGTTTAGGCAATCCTTCCCCTCGCTTAGTCTTGCGCATTATACACCACCTCTCCATGAAAAAGTATTTTGAGCTGCAATTTGGCTCTGGCCCTCTGAGGTGCAATACTGTTCCCATTAGTCCAACCTGATATCCCGGGAACCTCAGGTAACCTGCAAGACGTCACTGCGCCAAGCAGAGGCATTTTAGCATCCCATGCCTTGCATCAGCTACAAAGCTTTCAAAAGTTTATTTTTAAGAACCCTCATCTGCTCCTTTCTTGGTAAAGAAATGAGTATGTGTGCGATCATTAAAAATACAGTTTGTCATTATGTTTGGCACAGGCAATATTTCTCAATCTGTGCAAGTCAAAATAAAAAATAGCCTATTAGTTGTTAGAAGAGCTGAGCCTTTCCCCTGTAGGTTTTCGTGCGATTTACCATACAACACAAATGTATGCAAATTAGCCAGGTAAATGCAGAATTAGTTATTAATATTCCCCTCACAATGTAGATTGAAAAAGTTACAAATTTGCATAAATGGTATGACTCAAAAAGTCAGCTAGAATTTAATGAATCAATAAAATACTCCTTTGTGTGTATATACAAAGTGAGGACTGTATCTACGGACAATGAAATAGTTTTTAAAATTATTAATTAAAAAAACTTCCCGGAAAGGATTTAGACATGATCTTCTCCTTATAAGTGTTACAAATCTAAAATTAAAAACAGATCAAACCTGGTCCTAAGGAAATCCCAACTGTCACCAGTCTGTGGGCTTAATTAGAGGGGAAAAAAAAAAAAGGTCTTCACATGTCTGTTTATGTCTGTTCTTTTATATCAATACACCAGAAAAAAAAAAAAAAAAGTTGAGTTTTGCTGTGGTAGTATGAACATGATTACATTCTAGGAAATTTAAAATACTGACTGTTCATGACTTGCTCATTCTTCATAATGCTTCTGGAGTAAATTCTGACTAACCTTATTTGCACCTTTGCTGTTGCCCATTCTATATTTGACACCAGGACGAGAGCACATATAAACTGACAGCACAAATTAAAGAGTGAGAATTCTCAAGTCATCAGGCAGAAAGAGAGCATCTCTGATAGAAAAGAACCTGATCTAGGACTATCAAAGAACCTGATCTAGGACTATCAAATAACCCTTGAAAAGTAGGGAAAAATACTTCAAGTGAAAATATATATATTGTATATATAAAATATACACAAATGCACTCTTTGCTTTACTCCTTCATCCTCAACTATACACCTGTGAAGCGAAGGTAAAAGTAACCATGTCACATTCCTCTACTCATAACGCTGTATGTATATACACACATGCATAGAACTGTATTCTGCAGCTTATGCAAAGTATAAATCACTGCACAAAGTGCCCAGCGACGGAGGAAAAGACCTGTTAAAATCATGTGCACAACAAATAGAATATGAAAAACTGTTTTTATTTCCTAACATACCTAATTTGCACTTGCTTTGCCCTAGTGTAAAAACACGGGATTATTATGGCCTACATTGTAATTGACTAATTCTCAAGCCTGCTAAAAATAGTCTAGGAAATGTAAATGCCTTGCCAGACACATGCGAGAACAAATGCTATTTTAGTGAGAGTTCTTGGAAGAAAGTAATATGCAGTTACTCTTTGTGCGTTAGCACTTCATGTTGACTCAACTGTCCCGCTTCCACTGCTTGGCCAGGAAGGATATAAATTCTCTTGCAGTTCCTAATCCACTGAACCTTATATATCTGGTTGAAGGCTGTACGGATTGAAATTAGGTTTCGTACTGAAGGCTGTTTCAAATGAAATCAGAGCCTGTATGATAAGAGACTTAAACCATGGATTTCCACTTTAATTAAGCCATTTGTTCAGTATTTCCTCTACCGCGGGACTCGGCGTGGCCTGTCTGTCTCAGGAAAGCCCGTTACCTGTGTGAGGAGGTGATTTAAAGCAAGACTTCTCCGCCGCCAAACTCCTGCCCGGCCGGGCTGCTGCACTCAGGCCTCCTCAGTGCAGCGCATCATCCGTCCTCCCAAGGGACAAGCGGACACAATGTCACCTCCATGCAGGGCAGCCTGTGTCCTTCAAACCTTCTGGAGAACACTACCACAGACACCCCGGCTGCAAAAAACGCCCCATTCTGAGCATTTCCCCCCAAACGGGCCCACCCATGTGACAAGCTGGCTCAGCTGTGCTGCACAGAGGCATTTTTGTAAGTCATGCTCGGTTATGAACTGGGGCAAAGCTGCCATCGGACTGCAGCCTGAGCGTCCCTGCGAATGTCTCTTGCCTCTGCAGTGCTGCTGCTTCTTAAAAAACAAAGCTCAGCTGGAAATAAATGAAAATCACACACTACTCTGAATGGACTTCTCGCTGCATGTAAGCACCTGCGAAATGCAAGGAGGGAGGGATGAAAAAGGCGTCACGTGCTGCCTCCCATGTGGAATATTTGCAGGCCTCTCTCCTATAAACGCAAGCTCGACTACATACTACAAAATACGTGCCAACATCACTATGGTGGCACCGTATAAATGACTGATGTCGCACTTCTCTATTCTATCAAAGTAACATTCCTAACTAGAAAGAAGTAAAAGCCACAGATCTCATTACAGTTTCAGTGGCATTAACAGAAACAAATACGTTTTTTTTACAACATTAAGACTGTATTAGAGTAAATTGCTAATAAAACAAGTTAATACTATCAAATAGAGTACTTAGGGAAAAATATATCCTCTTCATACTTTTCATAAGCACTTTTGTACTTTGATTTTCCCTTGGTATCACTAGAAATAACATGTTTTTCTTCAAGCAGGCTATCCATTTTTCTAATTCCCATCTCTAAGAATTAGACATAAGTAAATCCTTTGAAGAGACATTATAGTCTTGTTAGTAATGACCTTCTCTTTTTGATCTTTAAAGCAACATGTTCACCCGCATGGAATTTGTGGGTACTGTATCATGTTACTAAACCTCATATACTTTAATGGCCTTCATATTACCCATGTCTGCCTCTACCACTATTGACACTATAATTAAAACCAAGAGGAGGATTCCAGTCTGCGCTATTTTCATGTGCTTAGCTACTTTTTTTGAAATATTTGGAAACATTTCTAGCTTCCTATGCTACACATGTAAATTCTGTCAGTTCCTAAAAATAATTTTTTTAAAAATGTGTAAATCCCGTATTGTGTAGGGAGTGTGACAAGGAGCCAGACATGAAAAGTTGCTTCTACTGATTCACCCAAGCAAAGCAGCAAAACCTTGTGTTTATGTCCCTCTCTGGAAGAAAAGGAAGTGATCGGCAAGAAGCTGCCTTAAGAACAAAGGAAATTTAGAGAAAAAAAACAGTAGAAATAGGGAGCACGCGTTTGCTGCTAACACAGAGGCAAATGGTGAGCATAATGCAAGCCTGAACGTGTGTGAGCGTGCGCCCACGTCCCCAAGTATGCAACTGTGTTGCTTTGAGAGAATCCATCGCCCGATGGGTTTCAGAAAGGCCCTTCCTTTCAGGAGAGTCCACCAGCAACTCAGTGCTGCTTTTACAAAAAACGCCTTTATGCACAGAGTTACCTTCTCTCCAAATAAATCCAAGCTGGGCAGAATGAAAATCAGATAAGGAATAGAAAGGCTGAAGTCTGTAAAACACACAGTAGTCCTCTGTAATTCAAGCTGTTTCTGACAAGTAAGGAAAGATTCTCGGGGCAGAAACCTTCTGTTTCATTACACTGACTATAATGGGGTCCCAGCCCATGACCGAGTACAGTACGAATTAAGTAACAGATGCCAGCACCATATTAATAGCAGTACATCTTCATCAGGTGAATTCCCAGTTTGTTCAAGTCCTATAGAGGGACCATTGAACCTTCAATCACCCTGTCATATGAGCCAGAAATTTTTCTTCCAGTCCTTAAAAGGATTTCCTTAAGCCTTCAACTTGTCACCCTTCCCATGAGGAATTCTGGAACCCATTAAGCTGACGTCTTCCCTCTGAGATTTGTCCAGCCTACCTCGGCCCACAGCAGTTTTCTTTAAGCTTCCCAGCTCCCTGCTTCTTTGTTTCACCCGCCTGGTTTGCGCGCCAGTTCTGCAGGCCCCTCGCTCCTGGGAAGGTGGATGTGAGCCAGAGCCAGTCTCACTGAGTGTCACTCCATTGCTTCAGGGTGAGCCCGGCCTTGCCAACAGAGTGACACGTCTCACCTAGCCCTGGAAAGACTGCAGACCGTCCTAGTAAGGAGAGTGGGAAAGCCTGAAACACCAGTGGGAGAACTAACATTTCCTCACGATTCTGCCACTAGTTATTGCCTTCCATGCTGCTCGATTTTTTTAAATTAACGTTGAGCACGGGATGTTCATCCCTATTGCTGGCGACCACTCCCAGCAGAACTCAAAACCAGGTAGGCACGTGTGTATGGTATTCCCCAAGCGGGACTCAAAGACCCTGGCGGTTTGGAAAACATTTCTTAAAAGCACAAAATACCTCATTCGACTGCTGAGCCATGCAGGTATCTCCTAATCTTTTCCACAGATGCAAGAAAAAAGCCCAATACTGTACCAATGCCTTCCTCTCTCAAAAACAGGCACATTTTCCTGCTCTTCTTCCAAAAAGACACTGATTGACTCAGTCTTCTCAAACAGGCTCTCTGCAGTATCAGATACAGGCAACATCTTCGGATGCTTCCTGACCCAAGCAAGCAAGCTAGCACTTTTCTTTACCTGCTAAGCAGCCCAGGAACCCCTCTAAGCCAGGCTGTGAGCAATTTTTAATGGTGCTTCCCACAGGTATCTCCAATTATAAATATGGACAGCAACATGGGATAACACAAATCTATTAATTTACACCTCCTTGCTGACATACACCTCACTTCAAAAAGATATGGACAAAACCACCACCGAATCAGCTCTTTTCAACCACGTGGTATCCATCACTGCCACATGTAGATGACTTCAATCTTCTCTGGCTAAAGACCCAAAGGCCAGCCACATTAAAGCAACCCTGCTAGCCAGGCATATGGTGCAACGCAATTCTGGAATCGTGCATATCTGCTTACAGCTAAATCTCTGCTCCTGGCTCAAAAACGTCTCAGTAACACCTGCACTTGACACAGTTCTGGTAGCTGTTGAGCACCAGCGGACACCCAAAACCTCCTTCCCCTCACACTCCTACAAAGCATCAGTGTTTCTGAACCAGGTTTCTCCAAAGAAATAAAGAAGACAGCTGTGTGAAATCAGTGTATTTTCTCCTTGAACTACTATGGCAAAGCATACAGAACTCAAAAAAAAAAAAACAAAAACAAATAAACAAACAAAACAACAAAACCAAAAGCCACCTGAACAGAAAACCCCTCTGAATCAAATCCCTTATTTGAGAGGGTCTGTTATCACTTCTTTTCCACAATACTGAAGGCTCCTTTGAATCCCGTGGTCCCACTTAATTTCTGAAGTCTCTAAAAAGCCTTAAGGTGACCTTCGAGGGGTCACTGCATAATGTGTCCTTTAACCAAGCAAGAGTATTGGCTCCTGTGCTTTTTGGTTCTCCCTTTGTGAAATACCCTGTGGAGAGAGGAATATTTTTTTCTCGGCTCAAGCTGGATATATATATTTTTTGAAAGCCCATGAGGTGTGTAATCAAAGGTGGCACTGGAGTACCCTAATTATGAAACCCAGCAAGGAACTTCTGCACGTGCTTCGTGTGCTTCACGTTGCCCATCCACAGAGTCCTCTCGCCGAGAGAGTGAGGATGGCGCAAAAAGTTCAGGGACAGAACCAAGAGTGGCAGTAAATCACTTTTCATTTCTGCCTTTAATATCAAGATCAAATAAAGAAAAATTGACCCTGTGTATGTAACATGTCATTCCATTTTTGTCTGAGCCAAAATCCTCAGTTCCTCAGAAGGAGGATTGACTGGGGCAGGAGAGAAGAAGAGCTCAAGGTTTACATCTTTTTTTTTTTTTTTAGTATTTTTTTAAAGCCATTTCAAACAAACATGCACCTTGAAACTGAGTTATGGGAAAAGAGCAGGTCTAAAGTGCTATCGGTGCCAGCTGCTTTCTGCGGAGCCAAAGTGACCATTTTCAGATCTTTTCATTCTGTGGTGAAAAGATCATTACCGTGCTACTTCCAGGAAGTCAGTCCTCCTGCAAGCGAGCTCCTTTATTATGAATATGGAACAGATGGAACCAAATCTATCTGCTCTGTAGGAACAAAAACACTTACAACTTAGTGCTCTCTATTAAAGACTCTACTTAGCTCCTTTATACTTTAGCTCCTTTTCTGTGCACTGCTGTGAGGTTTTGACTTGATAGAAAAAGGCACTTCATAAAAGCAATAGTTCTTACTCTTAAACCAAAGCGGCCTAAGAACTGCTGAAGATGAATGCAGAGTTTAACCCGCATGGCTCCTTAGAGATATGCAAATATTCAATTACTATTTTTTTCTCAAGCTAGAAAAAGGATTTCTTTTTTTTGGAGGAGGAGGAGGAGAAATAGCCATATGTTGCAAAGCCTGTGCATCAATGGCAAGGAAACACGCAGCTGATAATATGCTGCTCACTCTAATAAAGGCCGAATCTAACCATGTTATGGCAAGAAGGAATGTGGATTTCATTTGTACTTACGTCAGTATGGATCAGGATGACACTCCTGCAAAGAAGTCTATACTGGTCTTAAAAAAAAAAAAAAAAAAAAAAGGAGGGAAACAAAAACTGCTCCAAAATAGGTCTCCACTACAAACACACAGGTGATACAATGCGTCAGGTTATTTCCAAACATCGCATCATG
This sequence comes from Tinamus guttatus, assembly GCF_000705375.1. Next base: position 79,679 of record NW_010587124.1, on the reverse strand, counting down.
CAGGGCCTAGTTTCTGAGAATTTAACAGAAGCTGCATCACTGTGATAACAATTTATTTTACAAACTGCAAACACGCATGAGCTGCAGCTGAAACCAAGAGCTGCACTTGTTGACTCACTTGACGAGGAGCTAAGCAGTTGTCACACCTCTTACTTAAGAGTGAGTACTCATGCCCAGCTACAGGCAGATACTGTTTATATCAACTTAGCACAACAGCCCATATAACAGAAGTCGGTGGATCCTCCACTCCCTAGTTAATTCGTTAATGCATTTACCATCTAGCTGCCTTTTCACAAGTAATTGAAATAAATAAATAAAAGATATGAGGATAGACTAAGCGAGCTGGGCCTGTTTAGCCTGGAGAAGAGAAGGCTGAGAGGAGATCTGATCAACATGTTCAAGTACCTGAGGGGTGATTGTAGGGAGGATGGGGCCAGGCTGTTCTCCATGGTGGCCAAGGACGGGACAAGGAATAACGGGTGCAAGTTGAAGCACAGGAAGCTCCACTTCCATGTGAGGAAGAACTTCTTTACTGTGAGGATGACAGAGCCAAACAGAGAGTTTGTGGAGTCTCCTTCTCTGGAGATTTTCCAAACCCACCTGGATGTGACCCTGTGCCCTGTGCTCTAGGTGTCCTTGCTGGAGCAAGGGGGTTGGACTAGATGATATCTAGAGGTCCCTTCCATCTTCAACCAGTCTGTGGTTCTGTGATAAGGATCTCTGTGACAGGATGCTTGAGTTCAGACTAAACCAAGCCTCGGGGCAAACGCCCCCCTGGCAGCGGGGACACAGCTCGCCTCAGGTCGCCACGCTTTGTCGCTCGAGACACGCGCGGCGCTTTCGCTAGGCCCCTCAGCCCCAGCCGCTGCGCCGGGCAGCTGCTCCGAGGCGGCACCGGCCCCGGAGAGCGAGCACACGGACCCCCTTTGCCCGTCCCCATGTTCCCAAGGCATTAGCTGCCCGAGACAGCGCTCGCTCAGAGAGCTCTTTACAGCACCAGTTAAATGGGTGCAAGATCCTCCTTCGAAGTCACTTTGCGGCGATGCCAACACTACCATCACTCTCTCATGCATTTCTAAGCTACTGATTGCACTTCATGTTAAGAACAGCTAATAATACTACATTAACTTAGCCCTTGTTCACGAGAGAGTTCAAGTTCACGAGAGTAATGTATTTGCACTTAAAAAAAGAAACAACTAGTAAAGCACAAACAAGCGACTCAAAAACACCTCCTGGCAGGCTTTGGAGATGTTTGCAACCCACAACAGAGATCCCCTTTGCAGAAGGACTTGGTGCTTCATGTGCAAAGCACTGCAGAAGGCTGGCCAGCTACTTGGGTAGCTAAGTGACAGTAAAGTGCTTTGGAAATTATGGCTGTAATTGGGAATGTTAAGCACTTCTGACACATGGCCTGTGAGAGGCAATCTTTTACTTTTACCTCCTTTGGATGGGGACCAAGAAAGAACAGGCTCAAAGCAGGAGATTCCAATTTAGGTACAGCATAATTTCAATCACATCTACTCTGCTTTTAGGTTTGGGGGGTTATTTTTTCCCCTCAGTTTTGAGAACATACATATTCAGACACATTTCAGATCAGCCCCCTAAAGCCTAAACCAAGATTCAATCCAAGTGCAGATATGCTCAAATCAAACTCATTTTCATTGGTGCTTCAGTCAGAAAAAGAGCACAATAATCTGTGTGCACAGTCATAAGAATTTTTTTTTCCAGTATCATATTTAAAGGTGTTTCTTTAACAGAAGGTTAAAGAATTTTGACAAAGTCGCAACAACTCAAGTTTACCCTTTCTCACTGTCAGCTATCAAGTTTGGTCCCCTCTTTTGACAAACATAATCCAGAAAAAGATTAAAATTAAAAAGCAAATTTTTTTTTTTTTTTATGCTCAGCATGCAGACGGAGTCTCTATTTACTCTTCAAATCTGAAACTGAACCTCAGGAATACTTGTGCCTACAAATATAAATCCTGTTCCTTTATGAAATGGCATGGAAAAAAATTACTGCTGTTTTTACTATCATTCTTTTCCCCTTAGAGAACATTATTAATTTGTGTAAGGATTCTTTCCCCCCAGCCTAAGGGTTGGTTGCTGAGGAGCTAAAGCACTTTCACGGGACTTCCTGTGGCTGTTTCAAACGTGCATGGCTTGCTTGGTTGCACGTGCACCTGCTTCTAATTTCACCTCCTTATATAGACGTGTGAGCCAAATTTGCATGCATATTTTACCATATGATGTTCACAAGCACTCGGCATCCAGAAACGCCATGCACCCTTGTAAGAATCCAGCTGTACGCACGCAAGCACCATTCCACTTCACCTTTTGACAGCCAAAATCTTCCTCATCCTTATAATCCACATAGTTTGGAAAATCTTCCTTTCCTCCTGGTCACTTAAGTCTGGCATCACATTCCCCAGAGATTTATTTCTGACTTAAGCCTATTTTTTTCATTCAACATATTCTTTAGCTTACTAAAATGAAAAAGTCCTGGGCAGAAACATCTGTTCCAAGAGAGACTTCAGAAATACCGGCTTTGGGCACTAGTTTCTAAGGGCTTTTCCCAAGACAACCCTAACATAGAGGTCTTAGACTTGTGTAAAACCTAGAAGAGAAGCTCTGCACCTTCGAGACAGTCCACACGTATTTTGTGGGAAGCAGGGGAGGGAACTGAACGTGGTGGGGAAGAAAACGTTGGAGGCTCCGTGTCCACAGCTCGGCCCCACGTAGCATCCCAGCTGCTCGAGTCGAAAGTAGGGCAGAATTGATCCTGAAGCTCAATCTCTGCTGGGCGAGTGTCCATGGTGCCTCGTAACGAGGAGCAGAGACCCTCGGGCTGCTCAGCCCATGGAGCAACTTCCATGAGAGCTTCTAGCAAGAGCATAATGTGATGCCAGGAGGTAATTCTTGGGCATTTTATAATACAAACATTTTATTGTTCAGGGCAGTTAAAATTACGGCAATTTTTAGTTGGACACAATTAGGTTTTTTGTTTTGCTTTGTTTTGTTTTAAATCACAACAACTAAACCCTTTAACACCAAAAGATTTTTTAAAATTAAAAATGTAAGCAACACTTAACATTTTTATATTACCTGTATACATCCCCATACAAGCCCATGCAATCCATATGCCCATTGTTGCCAAACAGCTCCTTCAGAAATATAGGGAAAAACGGTCAATGAGGAAAGCAGCAAACATCTCAGCAAACTGTTTTTTTCAGAAGAACATAACTTCTAACCCAACACTGCCTCAGAAAAAATAATTTAACAACTGCTTCTTTGCTGTGAATTTTACGTGTGACTCTACTAAGCCACAGATCTCATCAAGTTCCTAGACCTCTCTGTTACTGAATTCAGCAACTGTCCAGTCCTAATTAAGCGGGATGAAGGGGGCTGCTCCAACTCTTGTCACTTGCGCTCCCAAACCTCTGTGAAACAAAATCCTCCCCGCTGAAATCTTTTAAGTTTTATGCTCAACAGAAGCCCTCTCTATTGCAGTTTGACTATTACACATTGTGGGTCTCTCGCGGGAATAACACTACCTCTTACTGATTTTATCATGCCCTTTTCTTGGGAGATATTTCACTGAAAATAATTGGAACTTAATGATGCTTCAGAGGAGCCTCTACATGGGAGAAAGAAATAATAGGAAGAAATGTTATGTTTGAGACTATAACTTTCTTTTCACAGGGTCCTCAGACACCCAATGGGAACTATCAGAGCCACCAATCAATTAATTTTCTAATCTCTTTATAATGAGCTTTCTTCTCCTTCAACCCTTGTTTGTCTCCTCTGCAGCAAACAGTTGATTTTTCATGTGTATTTTGATTTCCTTCACTTTCTACTACCTTCAAACACAAAAGTGAAGAAAAAAAAAAAAAAGAGGAGCTAGCCAAAACTGAGTAAAGTAGAGCATGTCTGTTAATTTGTTGGAACATGATGAGCTCCAGAAGAAGTATGCTAGGAAATTGATTTTGCCTGTACAGAACACGTGCAGGTGTGAAGGTCATATTGACAGCCTGCCCTGCACTGCTCTTCAACCCTGTAATATTCAGTCTGACATCTTTCTTATCATGCCGGGCAGGTCCTCGCAGACTGTGTGGAGCTAGTGGACATCTCCTACACTATTCCACAGAACTAATTGCACATGCAGGGGCTATTTAGTGGTCACTTCAGCTTTTTTTTTTTTCCTTGGAGATCGAAGCAAGCAGTGCAAAAAAAAAAAAACATCTTGAGAAGAAAAAGGCATGATGTGGGTGAAGGAGGAAGCCATGAAGGATGAGGACAGAACGACCTCAAACGTGCTAAAACCACACTTAGACAGATACCCCACTGCTGTTACTGGCAATGTGGACTTGCCAAAAAATGAAGAAATGTGGGTGCAGTTTGATTATTTAACCTCAGGCTGCTTTCCTGATTAACCTATTTCTGCTCTTAAGATGAACTACATCATCTTGTGCCTCCACTGTACAATTTTATCAAAAGGGTGACAAATCACGCTAGCAGCAATGGCCCGGGCTGAAGGGGAGCATATAGTAAAATATAGTTTTCCCTATGGTTTTCAAATGAATTGCTGAAGCTGTTAATCTTTATCTAAATGCCCATAATAACTGCGTTGTTCTCTGTGGCAGCTCGGAGGGAAAAAAATGTCTTCCAGAAAGCACTCCGGCAGCCAATCCGCTTGTTAATAAAATCTGAAGAAACATTTGTGATTAATACAAATTTCTGGTTCCACTTTTAATGCCTACACGGGACAGTGAGTGATCTACAGAGGCGTGCACGGGCTCCCACGAGGAGCCCGGGGGCTGGAGCGCAGCGCCCTTGTTGCGGCCGCGCCGGGCAGCGGGGGACGCGGCTCCGTCTGCAGCTCCTACCCACCCTCACCCGCTTCAGCGGCAGCAGAGCGGCCAGCACCACAGGGATGTTCATACTCAGCCTTCTTCAAGAAGAAAAAAAAGGGTTGCATTCTTTTACAGTCTCCTGGGTGCCAAACCATGCAAAAAATGTATTTTTTTTTCAGCCCGAGGCTACTGTCTTTCTATTCAAGGTTTCTCAGGGAGAAATACGTGCATATGAGCAAACCTAACTCCAGCTGCAGCTACGGATCCTGACTTCAGTCTCAATAAGGCTGAGCGTTATGAAGTAGCTCATTCCTTCCATGCTGCAGTTGAGCATGTTCTGCAAAAACCCCAAATATTTACGTGAAGCACACATGAAGTTTTTAGGAATAGAGACATCAAGATACAAGAATGTGTAACCTTACCAAAGGCAGATGTCTCAAAAACAAACAAAAAAACCCCCAACCCAACCCAAACCAAAACAACAACAAAAAAAATCAAGCTCCCATCTTCAAAATATCTCCATCTAGAGCTCTTAAAACATAAAGTTGAGCCATTCCTATGTACTTTTCCCTGACTACATTTTGAATGCCTCTATGTCTGAATTTCCAGGGCTCTTTTAATTGATTAATATACTGTCATTCTGATTATCCTTCAAATAATTAAAATCATTTCACCCCCAGAAGATCAGCAACAGCAATGTTATTCCCCATATCCATCATCAGGAGCTTGGTTACTTTTGTGCATAGAGGTTTGGCATGAGTGAGATTCTGATACACCTTCAAGCCATTCTCAATTCCCCAAAGCAGTGCTGTATCTAGCTGGCTATATCACTTGATACTTTGAATTTTAAATATCCACGATGCAAAAAGAAAGCCAGGGAGATTTCAGAGTGAATGAAAATCTCATTTGGCCAAAGGTAGATTTGAGGATGACCTACCATTCTTTCCTGAGGGAAGTGGTTTGGAAGTCTGGAGAGATTTTTCTGTGATTTTTTTACAATTAAGCTCTTTTATGCATTTCCGAATACTCTGACTGGACAATTTTTGCATGGTTTATATTGGCTTGTGAAGAATCTTGGGAGATAACAGTATTAACTGCATATGGCCATTTCAAGCCCAGAGTCTTGCCTGTCTTGTCTGAGAATTTTGCATTTCTAGGGAAAAAAATCATTTGAGAACTCTATAATATTGTCCCCTTTACAGCATCTTGCACTATCACAGGGATTGGTAACTTAGAAACAAGCCTGCTTATTTTAAATATACGTATTTACGAAAATATGGAGTTCAATGTTCGATACTAACTTGCAAAAGAGAAATGCAATCATGCAGTTGGTCATCACAGTCCTAACGTTGAAGATTTAATTCACTGAGATGTGGTTTTGATCTGCAGGCTGCAGACATGCATACATCTCATTCAGATGGTGACATGCGGATGGTATCAGCAGAGAAAGCACTGCCAAGGAGACTAACGTGCTGATGACATGGAGGCAATGAAGTACAACACTGTTATTCCAAATGTCACTGGTACGTTATTTCCATTTCTACTGGCATCTGCTCCATGTTACAAAACGAATACTTCCAATACAACAGCTCATTAAACAGGTTTCAGTTTGCTCAGAAATCAAATTACAATAACGTTACAGAGTTATAAGTCCTCAGATAATTATTAATAATACTCTCCACTTCCGTGAGTTCTTTTATCCGGGGAATCTACGTGCTTCACCTTATTAATCTCCTAACATTTGGTGAAGAACTACTGCGAAAGAGCCTCACCCACCACTGAAGTGCAACCATCTCTGAGATGGGAAGCAGTAGCTGTTGAACATCAGACCTGATTTAAAGCAGGCAATGATGAATGGTCCATCTGTACAAGGGATCTGAAGGGCTGCGCTGAGTTCATTCAGTTGCATTTCCAGCAGTATGCTGGAATTTGTATGCTAACTTCTGAGAAGGTCACGACTGAATTTTCACAAAAAAACGAAAATGTTAAAGAGCACAGCAATCCACAGCCACCAGTCTTGAAGGCTTAGTTACCATCTTCTCTAAAGCAAGTATATGCTTATGGACTTAGTAAGCTCTGTGGTGGTCTTTTATCCAAACTGCAACCGGTCTACCTTCTTCTTAACTTCTGCAATTTGGTAAAATCTCATGAAGACATTCAACACATACTTTATATCGCTGCAAAATGAACTGGCCTTCTTCCAGCACATTAGATGAGAAGGAAAAAGCACAGAGGACAAAACCTGCCCCTCACACTTCCTCTCTTTGGTGTTCCCTCATTCTTCCAGCACCCAGTGCCAGTAGAAAACAACCCCAGTCAGTGGTCTTCCTACAGGGGGAAAGGCCTTATACCATATGCCAATGAAAGTGTTTTCCAAGTTACAAATGTGTAGCATATGGTCCCCTCTTCTATATTTTCTGCTGTTATCAGGATGTTAATGGCACTTAAATTTTTGAAGAACACAAATCCAAAACAACCTCTTTCAGCTTGTTATCCAAAAGATGTTCTCTTTGAAAAGCTTCAGCAATAGGGACCAGCACTTCTGTGGGTTCGCGCTTCATTTTCTTATGTGGATTTCTCCTGAGTCCCAAATTATTCAACGGCTTTTAACACTCCCTTTGAGGATTTTAAAAACACCACCAACGTCAAAATCTATTAGACTCTAGTGATTTTCTCTGCTTTCTTTTAAGCAGGACCAGCACTTAGTTCTTCTGATGCTTTCTAATAGAAACCAGTCCTTTAATCTATACACGAGGCTAAGCATGAATTCCCTTCTAAAGGTCACCTTCCTTGTCTGTCTAATGTTATCATACAAAAATATTTTTTTAAGTACACATTTATCAAACCCTTTCAATTACTTTGATTTCATTCCGAACATCTCGAGCGATTCAGGTAAAGCAGCTATCAAAGCAGGACTCACATGAGAGCAGCATGTCTGAGCCACGCTGCCAAAAGCAGCATCAATGTTTAGGCTGATCAGAGCTTGACTGAAAGGTTAATGGGGGACCTGCTAATAAACGATGGTCCCCCAAAGAAAAGCACAATTAACATGTTAAAAAAGCCTGCAATTCCCTCGGCATCCCTTAATAAATGTTCTTTAGTTAACCTTCATTTTTTAGCTCTTGGTGCAAGCCAAGGTGCCTGGAGAGAGTTGCAGAAGCCATTTTCTAACCCCCTCGTCTTGAAAAAGAAACGAGGGAAACACAAACATCAGACATATTCTGCTTTAACCAAGACCTGCAGAATTGAAGACAGGTTGCCTTTTTGCCTAAAGACAAATCCGGCCTTCATTTTCCAAGCGAAATATCTGCTACTTAAGTTAACCATTCCAACTGGTAGAAATGAATTTTAATAAAAGCTTAGCCTGTAGAGTAATAGTGACTCAGCTGTCCCCAATATAAGCTTAATATGGCATGGCACACACTTGCCATCAATCTGCTCTCTGCATTCCTCCAGTGCTCATACAATTTAGCACTTTCTAAAGCTAAAGGTCAAACTTTGCTCCAAGCTAAACATTATATTTTGAATCTCAGGACTGACAGGATCAAGAGCGGAAAAAAGATCTCCAACTATGTCTCTCACACCTTTCTCTTTTTTTGATACAATTAGGGGCTTTGTTTAAGTTACTCTTCTACAGCTGTGGATTGTGGTTAGTTGGGAAAGAG
>NW_010587124.1:47013-57103 GCF_000705375.1 Tinamus guttatus | reverse complement strand
AGGTGCGCGTGACACAACCGCGGCGCCAAACCGCCTTCCCCACGGGCCGAGTGGAAGCAGACTGCAGAGCCATGGCCAGCACAGATAGACTGAAATCCCCACGTCTTGAACGCTGCTCGAGAGAAATGCAGCATCAATTTGCACCCGCGAACACACGGGAAGTCCTGGGGAGGAAACGAACATTTGGGTATCTGTGTCTCTCTTGCACATACAGGGGTAACTGCTGTTGCATTAAGAAATGCTTTTCTTCAACATTAAGCTCTATCAGCTTGCAATGAATCCCTCAGTCTCTCAATTTATTTAATTCAGCTGCTTTGTGATCAGCTTAGAATTTTAAAAATCAGACAGCATGATAACTTGTAAAATGTAGCTCTTAGTTTCCCAATACATAAACATACAAAACACCTAAGATCTGCAAGGTATTTCATAGTATCTGTGGATTTAATAAACTCTGTGAGTATGGTCGCAATTCGACACAGATTTAATATAAAGTAGTGAGAGTAAAATGTCAGAGCCACCCCCCGCCCCGCCATCTAACATCAAAAACAGACCTAGAAATGTAACAAGAAATTCCAGTATCAAACGAACCATTTGCTATGAAAAGTTCAGGAACAAGCCACTCATTCAAACAGATCCCATAAAAAGCTATTTGAACATATTCAAGGAAAAAGAAGTAAAAAACAACAACAAAAACCCAAACCAGACCCAAAGTAAGAGTAGCTAAAGAAAAGTCAGAGTAACTAACAAATACGTAAGTATACATGCAGACTATCTGCTCTCAGGAGAGTGGGCTGTGATGGATGAATATACTTCTCACTACACAACTGCCTTGTGTTTATTTAAGGGACCCAAAAGCAAAATATGTTTTTTACTGACACTGCAGCCTCATTTTAGAGAAAGTTTAGTAATTTTGCCTTCTTCCTTTTACCTTTCTATATTAGTCTCTCTCCTGTGCTGTGCAAAATGAACTTTAAAAGAAAAAGAAAAGGCCAGAGTTTTAGATTACGAATCGCAGCAGCAGCAGCAAGTAGCGCAGTTGTTAATGTTAGAAATATTTTCTCTTCAATCCCGCATTGTTTTCCGAAGACCTACAGCACAGACTAAGAAACTTTCCTTCAGGCTGAAGGCTGCTGCACGTGGTCTCCAAACAATAGCACTTAAAGCCTATTTTCCCGGGGAGAAGTTTATCTTAAGCTTTCTGTTTGTTTGAACAAGGTATGTACTGATCCAAAAGGGCTTCTAGCCTTGCTTACGATTTGAATAGCTTTGCATTGGAAACCGCCTATAAGTTTGTAAAGCAACTAGGAGATTCTGAAGATTACACACAGTCTAATGGGCAATGATTACATTTTTAACAGAACAGAATCAATAAATGATGGAATTCAGTATAGCATTTATACTATTTTTCACCTTTTCAAATTATGTTCTCATTCCAGGCTTTGCAACTCTTATTTTTACAAGAATAACAGAAAAAAAAAAAACAAAAGATCTTTCAATATGTATGAATACAGCCTGCTTTGATAAAAGCTGCAAAACTTATGAGTGTGTAAAACACTCATGTAGAAGAGAAAAAAAAAAGAGAGAGAAAATGAAATGCCCCACTCTCATATCAATCAGAACTTTCTAAGCGCTCAAGCCGAATCTACTCCCTTAATTTCTCTATTGCATCTTTCCTAAAAGTGTTTCTAAATTAATCTTAAATGGATTCCAATCTCCAGCCCGGCGTGGAATCGCTTCATTCACCACTGAATGATGGCCTTGTCTGCATAAAACATAGCCACTATTCTAACGGTACAGGCACCAAGGCTCAGGATCAGCAGCAGAGACCATCACAGACAAATTAAACCACGGGCTTCTTTCCCTGCCCTCCCTTCTTCTTCCTACCTGAGGTGAAGGCGGCGCAAGGCAGGGACCCGGGAAGGGACTGCACAGCGCTCACAAGACCGTGACTGTGTTGGGAACCTTTAACATTGTTTCACAGATGTTAAAATGAACTACTGAACATGTGCACTTCTTCTGCCTTTCATTATTTCTCTTAAATATTAGTCTAGCTTTGCGGAAACAAAATAAATTGAAATAAAACAAAAGAAAACAGAAGGAAATAAAATTTTATTACAAAGCAGATCTTGCCTATCTGTAACATATTTTTTTTCCACGGATAGAATGTCCCCTTCAATTACTGCAGGTCTGTTTTTGATTCTGGTTTTCTGGAACGTCCAAATACAAACCAGTTCAAGACCCAACTCTTCTGTCCTTATTTCAGTGGATGCCTTTCTGTATTGCCCAGCAGTATTTTATTTTTCCTGCTTGCATCTGACCTAATAACACTCCTGTATCTCTTCTGCTGTCCATAAAAGTAGCATCCAGCTCTCCATCACTGCAGCCTGTTGCTCACTTTAAATTCCTGCAATGTAAAGCATCTGCAGAGCGTCCTGCACAAAGCCTCTCCTCCAAACCTCAAATTCAAGAGGCAAGTGTTTGTAAGCCTAAACACCTAGTTGGGGCTTAAACGGCTCACCTGAGGTTCAAGAAAGAGCACACACACGGCTTGGATGGAGCCTGCGGGGTGGCTCCAATGTGCCAAGCGTGGAGAGTGTTACTGCCGGCAAGGCCCTGCCGCTGCACCACCTCACATGCAAAAATACCTGCTCCCTTCCATTTCTCTGAGCCTGAAACCCAACTATTTCTGCCAGAAACGCAATTTATACACTGTGAATTTCATAGCTAAGGAAGTACCGTATAGTCTTTGATGCTGCATTACTGAGGAGGAGAATGGTAAGAAGGTTTGCAGCTGATTAGAGCAGCGTCTAACCAGATGTGGTACCGATCAGAAGCTTAAAGAACACGTGGACGTGTTCCACCTTTGCTACCTGATGTATATTGGAGATTCACTCCAATAAAAAAAAGAATCTTGCTGTCCATAATCCCAGTTGGTAACTTAACTTAAAACGAACGCCTATCCCAGAGACTGTGCTGAAACCTGGGTTTAAATGGGTATCACCAGTGGTCTACGCAGGGTGCCACATAAACAAGTCGGGACAAACGGAGGCTTCCCAGTTTCCAACAGACTGCAGTGCCAGCTGTGCTAAAAACTGACGGAAACAGAACACAGACCTCCGGATTTGTCATCGATTTGTTTTTCCCTGGCTTGTAGCAGGAGCAATGCATCAGTCTGCACTTCGAATGCAGCTTGCACTGTTGCCCTGCTCAGCTTGCCCCCCCGTGCAGGAGTGTGCACTTCGCTATCAGGTGCCCAACACTTTAGGAACATTCTTCTAATGCTTAACTGGCTCCCTACATTTCCACGTTTTTTGAGAGGTTACCTCTGCCCAAAGAGGCTTGGCAGGAATTTTTACAGCGAAGCAAGCATAATCAAACCTGCTTTTTCCTCCCACAAGAAAAACACAAGGCAAGAAACAGTTACAGAGCCCTCCACCTCCACCCCTTGAATGATAAATCTTCTCCTAGCCCAAATTCTTTTGGAGGATAATTATGCCTTCCAAGCTCCCAAGAGCAAAAGGTAATTTAAGGCTCTGGCATGCGCCAAACCTGCGGACAATATGCTGAACAGCTGGAGGTCATTCGCTTTGTTTCCCTAACTTGTCCCTTCGTCGCTGAAGTGAAAAAAAAAAATTAATTATTATGCACATGAGAGATGTCAACTGAAAGGCCAATTCTGTGCTTTAAATATATTACCAATAGATCTGGATTTATTAAGATAGTAATCTAAGTGAAAGGATGGAGTATAACATAACTCCAACTTAGTTTTTGCCTTAAAGAAACAAAGAAGAAAACAATTATTTGGATTATGGGAAAAAAATGTCCAATGGAAAATTACTGCCTTTAGCTAAGGTATTAGATTTGTTTCTGGAGTTGCTGAATTCAGGTATTTAACTGTTTTTCCTTTTTGCTCTTCACGTTCCTTATGAATCAGTTCTGTTTATTAGCAAGCATCCTCTGTTTCTCGGAGGGTTTCCTCTTTACTCACACCTTGCCATGTTTCAACTCAGACATTTAAATCTGCTTAAATAAAGGTTAAGGGACATTTTGCTAGATTAAAGAACAGTCTCAGTCACAGCACATGAATATTCATTCTCTATTTAAAACCACCGTTATAACTAATGTAAAAAATACATTTTGACACATTAGCTTCAAAGTTCCTAAAAGGTTACAGATATGTGACTATTAAGGCCCTCCGTTTTTATAAGTGGCTCTATTCAAGACAGCAATTAAGCTGATATTTAGCATTAAGCACATACTTAAGCCAAAGGATTTGGCTAAATGGCTAAATGCTTTCCTGAACCCGGGCCTAGCTACACAGAAAGCATTCAACAGAGCATTAAAAAACTGAACCTGCATGGACTGTAACATGTTCTAAAATTATTCGTTATTATGCTGATGTCAGAGGAAAACCACCTCAGCCAAAGAAGAATGTGTGAACACAGCATTTTATGATATGAAACGCAGTAACAAATAACTTCATACTGAGAATCATTCATTATCAATATTATTACAGTAAATCCTCTTCTGACTTTCATTTAATTATTCTATCTCCGGGAAACTGAACTACAGGTATCTTAGCACTCAATACTTGACTCTTAATCTGCAAAGAGAAAGAGTTAGAAAGCTTTTACTTTAATGAGAAGAAACCTTTTATAGCACAAAAGAATAAAAAAAAAAGTCCTACCAGGATTAACATTTTAAATATGGTTCTTTGGTCTGCTGAAAGGTCACGGCACCGCACAGCGCACCACCGGTAGCACCACAGTGGGCAGGATTTCAGGCGCAGAGACGATGCTCTGCACCGAGCACCCGCGCAGCGCGGGGCGAGCGCGGCAGTGACGCACGCGGAGCCGCACGGAGACACCGCCGTGCCTGCACCTGCGGGAAGCCAACTGAAACGTGTTCCTCTCCCCCCATGTCAACTGCTTTACACTTCTCAACCTGAAACCCAGAATCATTTTCCACCACGGCACAGGGCAGGGGATGACTGCTTAATACGCTGGGGTTGACTGGCTAAGTATCATTTCACTCATTTTTACGTCCTGAAAATTGGACTTCTATCTGCTGAGTGGAATATTGACATTGTTATTTAAATTCTTCAAAGTAGCTAAAATCCAAGAATCTCCATATTTTTATCTAGCACTACAGAAACCAGATCTTATCCCCTAAATTTCCATCACAATAGTAACCAGACCACATAGCTAAAAATACAGCAAGCTTAGCAAGCTGAGTTTTTCCAACAACAAGGACAGAAAAAGAACCATTCTGACAGGAACAATTACTCTGAAGAAGAGATTACATATGGTGTGAAACTGCCAGATTGCCCTAATGAGCAATTCTTACATTCAGGAATAGCTGAAGTAGTCCCTGTGAGTGCGGAGGGGGTCTCGGAGATCTTGCTTCTAAGTTCAACCATCTTCTGTGCTGCTTTTACATACACTGGGCTTATTTCATTTTTTAGTATTAGCAAACCACAAGCTATAAAAAGCAGACTGGAAGAGTGAGAGGAAAAAAAAGGCATTACTGAGTCAATTAAGGATTTTACATAGCAGAGAAAGGGACCAATTAAGTTATCGTGAAAGCTTGTGCTTTATTTTGGTTACAATCTATAGGCAAAAAAAAGGTCCGTTGTGTGAAGTCTACTGGATCCAGTTTCACCTTTCGTTACGCTGGGGTAAGTCAGGAGCAACTCCCCGGTTTCAGCATGTAAATATATGGGCCTCTTAACTACAATATTTAGCTCATTTAGACATCAAGCAGACCGCTTGGGTAGCTAAAATCCAGCTCAGCAGAAGAGCATCTGCTGTGCGCAAAGCGAAGAGCGGGCGACGCGGCAGGGAGGGCTGCAGCAGGCTGCTGGCAGCAGGCACGCGCGGCCGCCCCGGCTGCCTAAACGTGTGCATTGACTCCATGCATGAAAATCAGGGTTATCGACAGAAATGTAGGATTGGGTACCCGCTCCAGGCACACCTGCATGCGGTGTCTCACAATAACGCCTGCGGTTTTACAGGCTTCGGCTCTGCGGCTGCGGTCCAGCATGGCAAGCTTTCCTGCTGCAGGGGACCCGCGCAATCTCAATAAGCAGGCCTGGAGCCAGGCATTTCAGTGGAAGAAAAGAGGGTCTGAATGACAACAGGTGGAGCAAAGCTGGGCCTACCCATACATTTGTTGATGGCATCGAGGAGCGCTCAGGGCCATCTGATGCCGAGGGCCACGGCAGAAATCAGCGGAGACCTAGCCCAGTTAATTGTCTCCCTTGATTGGGATGCCTCTGATTAGAAGAATAATCAGCTTACAGCAGCCCGTAGGCAAAAAAAAGTCAACCAACAGCTTTCTTTTTTTTTGCTTTGTTTGATGACGATACACAGCAAATGAATGCCAGATCACATCATTAACCCACTCTTCCAAACATTAAAGGGCTCTCCTTCCCGAACAAAGCCAGCAATTCCCATCACAATTGCCTCCGCACTCTCCTCCTGACATTTTGAGGCTGCTTTCACACAGACTAACCACCTCTGGCGCCCACCTCCCCGTCTGCTCCGGCTTCAAGGGCCCATCACACTGAAAAACAAGAGCTGCGAAATCCCACATGCTCCCTAGATCAGCAAAGGTTACCTAATGTTAAACCAATGCATGGAATCCAACCTTAAATTAAGAGCTAACGGCATGCAACACCATTTACTTCAGTTTCTTTTTAGTGGTGTTTTGGCTGATTTTATCTAAAGGAGGCCCTCCCCAGCAGAAGGTCCATAGGTCCATCTTCCTTCCTGCAACTAAGTACATCTCTCCCAATTTTTTCACTACTGGATTTACCTTCCCAGTCACCCAGAAGAATGCCAAGCCAGAGATATTCAAAACAGATTTCACATCATGTTT
This sequence comes from Tinamus guttatus, assembly GCF_000705375.1. The sequence goes on along the minus strand of NW_010587124.1, from coordinate 50,224 downwards.
TCTCTGTACTGCTCTTCTGCATTCTGCCACTTCGGATTTCTGACTACAATAATTACATCCATCCATTAGTTGTTTGCTATTGCGAAAAAAAGTGGTGAACATCCCTTTGAAAGCACAGTAATGTGCATTGACAATTACGTTTCCAGGCTAGCAATTTTAAGAAGCACATTTTGCACTGCTTTGGCACCATGGCAGATTAGTTTATATCACGTCTTCTAAAACTGAAAGCTGATCACACGCAAAGAGCAAAGGAGCTCAACACAGTTACTCTTCTCATAATCTAGCTAGCACACATATGAGAGGAAAGGCTTAAGAGGAGCTCTCAGTGTTTAAGTTATACCAGGAAATCTATGGATACAGCCACAGTGCTAATGGGAAAAAAAAAAAAGACCAAAAACATGACTTTGAAAGCATTATCTAGTGTGTGATACTAGTCATTTCATACTCAAAAACAAAACAAACGGCTGATCTTCTAAAGTTCTCCCTTTAAAAGCCTCCGCGTTAATAAAATTAAATACTCAGCACACTGGCAACAAGGTAGAAATGTCAGAACAGCACTAAGTGCACTTGGCACCTGAAGGTAATTGCACGTACGAGAATCCTGACAAGAGAGATTTCTTTTTCGTCCATTTGGAGTGATTTGTCTTTCAGAAAGTTCGTGGGAAGAATGTGTCCAACTGCCTATTAGCTGCACAACCAAAAAATGCAATAAACACATCCATATTTTAGCCTCTGACCCTTGAGAGCCGGCACATTTTTCAGATTCCTGCGGTCAGGACAAGTGAGAACGGGCTAAGTGTGTGGCTGTGCCCAGCTCCTCTGCTGCTCACGGGAGGCATCTGGGGGACCCCTCAGGTTCACAGCTGTCGCATGCGTTGCCGAAAACCATTTATCTGAGCAAAGAACGGGTGAAATGTGTGAAGGAGATTACTGTGGAGCTCTTCTGTAGGCACTTTGCACGTCAGGAGATCATGCACCTTTGCCAAATGGAGATTTGCTTAACACAAGAGCTGTCTTCTTCCTTCAGAACACTGTCTAAATACTTAGAAGCAAAAACCACCTGGTTTCAAACTCTTCTCCTTCCACTCTTAGCAAATCTGCACTGCAAAGTCCTCCTGTGTCTCCCCAAGTTTGCAGTTAGGGCTTGTGGCACTCTAGAAACACAAACTTCTGCAGAGGGCTCCGTGCAAGCTGCTTTTTCCAGCACGAGCGTGAGCAAGCTGCAAAACCAACAATTTGGTTCACTTAGGAGCAGCATCACAAGCACTAGGGCAGCTGACCACACTGGCTTAGTGAGGCACAACCTCTGGTGTTGAAGGTCTTCAGTGTATAAATTTCACCTGCATCACCTTACTTTGCTTGTGGGATTTTTAGATCACTTTTAATACACATATGTATGAGCTGCATGTATTCTTGCATATATTGCAAGAATCCACTCTTTCAAAACGAAATCTACTAAGGCATTCAATAACACTCAGTAGAGCCAATATATAATTAAACCAGCTTTTGATTGCGCTGCCTTTTCCATTTATTTCTTTTGCTGGTGCCTGCTGGTTGACAATGATGTGATTGAGCGTGGTAATCACAGACCCTGTGATTACCCTCCCACCGAGGCAGGCCGTGGCTAGGAGCGAGGCAGCTCGGGGTCCACATGGAGCACAAGGCTGTGGTACTTTCAACGTTTGCAAAGGCAGCACCCTGCAATGACAGCTTCAGCTGAAAGTCGCACCCCAGATCTTTGAGTAGACATCCAATACCCTGCAGAAAGTTTAAGCATCCTCTTGAAACAAACCATGAAAGTCTCAAGGCAAGCAGTAAGTGCTTTACTACAGCTCCAGGATTTTTTTGCTCTGGAAGTGCCCCTTGCCACTGAGCTGGGGACTGGTGTCATGGATGCACATTGTGCAAGACACAGGAGTTGTTTTTATTGTGCGGGCAAGGTTATGACCAGCAGCTACAGAAGCGCTTTCATTTTTGTTTCAGGTCTACTCCATAGGGTTCTGCAGGTCAGCAAGCACTGCAGCTGACACTCAACCAGCAAGCGCCCGTTCCTACAGTCTCACTGCTTTACACACTCGCGAACGGGCTGGGGAGAGGGGCGGCTGTAAAATGCTCCGTCCCCATAGTCAGATGGAAACTACAGTTTCACGCCATTCCTTGTTTTGATCTCCTTGGTCCTGACATCTCGGCCGGGGTGTTTTATTTTGTAACCAGTTCGCATCCTCCAGAGCCGCGCTCGTTTGACTCAGCCACGGAGTTCCCACCCCAGGAAATGTAGGCGAGGAAAACCAGCTTTTAGGACTCAGCCCCTCTAACCTACCAAGCAACACAGTGCAAAAGAAGCTGTTCCCACACACCCACACTTCTCACCACGCACCTGAGTGCACCGAGGACCTACAAACACCAGGATCAGCCTCTGCCACTAGACCTTCATCTAAATCTCTTGTGTATATTATATGTGTGTGTGTGTGTTTGTGTACAAAACATATTTATAATTCTTACATAACCAGAAGATATAGGGCACTTCCCTGAGACTCTTTTCTTGCTGAAGCAGCGACAACAGGAGTCAGTTGAGAGGAAGCAGCTGTAGCATGTGGAATGGATAAACACGTAAGCATTACTGCTGTGCAAGGAACTTATGGTGTGGGACAAAGTGAAAGCTAACCTCTTTTCCTGTAATTTAATTAGCACTTGACCAAAAAAAGAAGGTATTTTCTTCTTCTGTGTTGAAAGGAACTAATTCACCTTTTGCAGTTGCTTCTCCTAAACCCATTCAATGAATTGAACATGAATCTACGAATACCTTTAGTCAACCTGCATCTGAATTTTTAATGACTATTTTCATGCAAAGGAAGAAAAAATCGGCTGAAAAACAGAACTCTTTGTCACACACGACTTGCTTTTCTTCCTCTCTCAATAAATCTGAAACAGATGTTGAGGAACTGAACACAACAAGCCAGTGCCTTCCACAGCAGGCAGCATTTCCCCTCATATGAGTGGGGAACATGGGTGACAATTTAATAGGAGAACAAAATGAAACATTTTAGCCTAGTGGATGCTCGTGACACAGAAAAATTTCATGATTTAACTGAGGATGAGCAGTAAAGCGGCAGGTGGGCAGGGGCTCCGCAGCGCAGGGGTCTGAAGAGACCTCCTGCCGCTCTCCCTGCCCTGTGCCCTTGGCCACAGCGCCAGGGCCACCATCCGCCCC
>NW_010587124.1:28090-39206 GCF_000705375.1 Tinamus guttatus | reverse complement strand
TCAGCGTGAATTAGAGGAGCGGGCTCCCTTCCCGAAGGTGTTCTTGAAATATTCCAGTTTCTAGCAATCATGCTCCTACGATATAAGGAGTTCCCTTGAGTCCAGCAATAAAACCTCTCCTCCTCCCTGCTCCTTGACACACACACATGTTGTTTTTAGGAACCGACTTTGAATCAACAGCTCCGTCAGACCTTAAGAACTAGAAGCATATGTAAAAAGCCGATGTTGCGCTCCCACGCAAGGGAACCCAGCTGTGAAGTCAAAAAACTCTAAAGCGGCAGCACAATAAGAGATGTTCCAGTTTGGGAAACTTTCTGGCCAATATCTATGGCAACCTGAAGGGGAAAGGAAGAGATTTCCAGTCAAGAAATCACCTATTAATCTTTCTTTACGCTTCTTTCCTTTCCAGCTTCCTACTGGCCTCTGTCACTCAAGAGACAAAGAACCAAACTATCTTTTTTGAAAGGTTTTCTTTCAGAAGAGTTAACAGAACAGTGAAACCTCTGGCAAGTTGTCACCCATGTCTACTGGGTGCTAGTTAAGCACAAATCCTCCATCCCTGTCTGCTCAAAAAGCAACACAGTGAATGCCTCAAGAGCATCCAGAGTATGTTATTCCAATTCCATCTTTGGGGATTTTCTCTCTTTGTGCTTAGGAAGCGGACTGTGTTTAATGTCTATTCTCTTGCTGCTGCGTAGCTACTTACATAAGGGTTTTTACATCCCTACCCCCCTTTCTCTTTCTTTTTGCTGAATCTCACTAGGTAAAACAACACCATAAACATGTGAAAGCCATTGCTAACGTTCTTGAGATCCTCTTATGCTTTGAACTGCTTTAATCACCGAAGATAGCAATCCTTCAGTACCTTCGAGGCAAATATCTGCTTGTTTTGATAAACCGGAGCGACATCGTGACCATTTCCCTATGCTTCTCCGGTACCTCTCAACGCAAACATTGCTGCTCGGTGGACAGTCAAATCCATGCCTAAGGGTTGTTTTCTTAAAGAACTTGAGTGCGGTACAAAGGACCGAGCTGCAGGCATCTGGAAGGGGGAAACTGCAGCCCACCGTGGGCAGCCTGACCTTGCCAGGGGGCTATCTTCCCATTGTTGCTAATGTGTCTTGCAGAGCAATGCAGAATGTACAAATGAGCTCAAGAACATTCCTACCCTCCTCTTGCAGGGAGCACTGCTGTAGTCTTTATACAGTGTGGGACTTCCACTTCTCTATGGAAAACAATTTTGTCAGCTCAGTTTAGCCTCTAAAAGAAGCTTGAGTACCTTGAAAGACAACAGAAACTGATACCAAGAAAATAAGGATATATATCTAAATTCTACCTCTCAAGCTGAAGATGTGTTATACACAGTTTTTCTTTATTTGGTGGTTTCAAATGCTCTTCCTCCAACTTAACAACCTTCTCCAGCAATGAAATATGAAGAGGTGATGATTTCCTCCAGATTAGGAGGACATTAACAATTAAGTGCTAATGTGAACACTGTTACAGCAATGCAATTATAACTGTATTCCATGAAGAGCTATAGGAAATAATTACTCTTATTCTCAAGTGATAGTTCTGAGAGAATGAGATTCCCACTCTTAAATTCGTTAGATGGGCCGCTCTCATTTCCTAGCCTAACACAGAACCAGACTTTCTTTACAGGAACAGTATCTCCCATCTTTCATTACTGAAATGTGCATCCGCCTTCACTTTTCTCCGATAACACCAAGCACTGAGCTCAAGACCACGTTCTGAGGATAGGCATCCAGCTCCGGGTGCAATATCCTCCTCTCGCACGCCGTCCAGCTCTTCCCAGAGCCTCCGGAGGCCGAGCTCGTGCCGAAGGGAGAGCCCCGAGGCTGGTCCCGCAAAGGGTGACGCCATCCCTGCCAGGCGCGGGCAGGCGCTCCCAGCCGGGAAAGCCCCACGGGCGGCGCAGCAAGAGCAGCACCCAGCCGCGCGTGCGGCCCCCGGCCCGCCGTCACTGTCTGAGCAGCCCCAGAAAGCAGCGGCCTCGCCGTCTCTCACACGGGCTGTTCGCTGAATCACTGGGAAGGGAAGAGAGGAGTCTCCCTTTCCCTCCCAAGAACTGGAAAGAAAAAGAAGGAAAAAGAAATGCTGAGTAGATCCTTTGTGCAAAGCAGAACACAGGGAAACCCCAACGTGGGCATAATGGCACCGCAGGCCTCTCTAACTGCAGAAAAGACCTTGGAAGGCTGCACTCTGCCCTGGCTTTGAGAAGCTATCACTCCACACTCTCCATATTAAACGCAGAGGTCCTGCTTGGCTGCAACGAGTACAGAAGCTTGCCAAAAGGACATTAGCACGAGGAATGCGTCGGGCAACAGGGGAGCGCCCCCACGGATGCTGGGACCTGCCAGCCCCTGTAACTGTAGCCTCCTGGCCTGTCATGGTGCTGTTAATTAGAAACATCTGCAGCACGGAGAGAGATCAAGTCGAGGCAGTAGCGGCAGCTTATTTGCACAAGAAAGGTACAAGTCATGTGGGAGGTAAAAAGGGTAGAGCACAAACAGATACAGATCAGTTACATGAGCCCGGTGAGTTATCTGAGCTACATGCTCTCCCTGAAATAAAACTACCTGGATAATGTAAATGCAGGGCCGATGAAAAGAGTTAAACCGCAATGTCGGCAAACTGATTTACTCAGATCTTAACAGTGAGAAGAAATCTTGAAAAACATGCAAAATGCCATTCATTTGGTGTAGGCTGCTCCACGTGTACCCTTGCAAAATCAGCTACGTAGCCTCCACCTTGTATTTTTAATAAGGGCTTTGGGACAAGCTAAAAATACTGATTTGTTTAATCACAGGTCATGCTGCTACAGTTTACAGCAGGCAAATCATTTTAACTGTGAATCCCTCCCTCCCAAAACCAGATACACTTTGTGGAAAATCCACTGCAGGTGAACTGGGATTTTTATTTCTCCCATTCCAAAAGCCTCGATCTGTTTTCAGCCTACTCAACACATCACACTACAACATGGGGTGGAATGACCAAATAAATAATACACACACAACAGAGCTGAAGAAATTCAAATGCTCAAAAAAAAACTTTATGGCTAGAAGAGAACTTGGTAGAGGCAAGCATGTGCACAAACACAACACAGAGGTATTTGGATAGCTCTGTCTTGGCACAACAGCATCCTCCTATATCTCCATTAAAAATAAAGGGTTCTTCCTCCTTCCCTCTCCTGCCCAACACTTCCACTCTCCACATGCAGTCTCCACCTTGCAGGCACAAAGATACTGCAGTTCCTACCCATGCCGCTTACCCCTCACACTGATCCTTTCTCTTACAAACCCAACTTCTTCTGCTCAACCACTTGAAGCTTAGAAAGGTTTGTATTATCACATTGTCAAGGAGAGATTTATAATTGTGGCACTTAAACAACTAATTATCAGATTTTGACATGCATATATTTTACAGAAGAGGGTTTTTTTAATGAAAAAAAAAGCTCTCAGTGCTTAAGAGCAATATAGAGAGCTGCATGAAGTAACAGCTGGAAGCGCCCACATCAGTGCTAGTAGAGCACGGGAATAGCAACTCCAGAGTGCAAAGATTTACCCGCTTTGGTCACTGATAACTGTGAGCACAGATGCTGCAGAGCTCTCGAGCGCAGCCTGCAGCAATGCACGGCGTGGGTAAGCACAACGTGAGGATTATCACTCTCAGTGTTTCATCTAAGAAACGCCTGTACTGGTAAAATATAGCTGGTTTAGGCAGATACTGAACGCGTGGCCCTGAAATATCTAGTAGGAAGCCAAGGCAGATCTTAGTATTTGGACACTCCCTTAATGTTCTATTACATATAAGTGATGTCCCTGGAAGACATCCAATAACCCAGGCAGAAATGGAATAACACTTTTTCCCCCCGCTTTTTGCTGATCTGGAATGTCTGTATCATATACCAATGCAGAAATACATAAACCAGCAAGCATATTAGCACATGACTTAATAAGGTACTTACACAAGCCAGTTGCGGATACACAGACTTCTTAAAGAAAAAATATGCAAAGTAGGATGAGATCTTTCATTTTTTCTTTTTTTTTTTTAAACTTCCTTTGGAGGAAAAAAGACAGTGTTCCCTATAGAATGAAAGTCTTTTTTCTTCTACATCACCACAAGCTGCTGGCTGCTTCAACTGCTTTCAAAAGCAAGTGCCTGCGCAACTGCGGAAGAGGAACTGTTGTTAATGTGTTTTCTCTTGAAGAGTCATTAAAAAGTATGCATACACAACATTTTCCAAGCACATAAGTACAGCATGTATTCCTGACCAAAAGAGGAACTAAAAATCCGTCAGGTCTTCATTTCCTAGATCTCTAATCATGAAAACATTACCTAGACGTAGCCGTGCTGCCTAAGTCTTCCCAAATCAATACTCTGCGTATGGAGTTAGGGCTGCCCAGCGTGGGCTGAGCTCCCACGGCGCCCTCACTCCCTCTAACAAGCCATCAATCAGCGGCAGATATTTAAGGGAAGCAAAACTGATTGGTTGCAGAGGGATTTCTGGACATTTTAACTGATACCCTCTGAAAATACGTGAGAAGGATTTCAAACTCAGGAAAAAAATGGCCTGACAAAAGCTCTGACAGATATATAATGGCATGATAGAAATGCTACACGTTATGTCATACCTAATAACCCACTTGTGCCACATTACACAGCTGTTTTTGCTACACTACAGTGCCATACACAGCCCCCTCTCTTTCTTTGCCTCTCCCTCGTCCTAAATTAACCAAAAAGCAAATGACACCACGGCTTCACGGACACCAACCCAACGCAGGAGGCAAGTCTGGCCCTTTCAAAGGAGATTTTCATTTGCTTTTCCAAACTCATCAAGAAAGGGCCCGATTCCCCCAGGTCTACCCGGAATAATTAGCAGCAAGAAGCAGCGGGAGGCTCTGGGCGCATGGGGCAGCCGCCGGGATTAGGTGCAAAGGTTCTGCAAATTTCAGACGGGGCCTACACAGATGTCTGTAAAAGAAAAAATAAAGCAAAAAAGCAGCAGCTACGGAATGGATGCAGCCAGCACCGTGGAGCAGTTCAGAATTTGTAAGGCTCCCACAGCCAATAAATTTTATGGAAGAAGTCATAAAAGTCAGATGGCAAAAAAATATATAGCATAAAAGTTGCAAACTTCTAGACAGCTTGTAAAAGAAGTGGTAATGCAGGAGGGAAATGGTAAACACACTAACAAGAGTTCATCAGTCTTAATAAATAGGACAGGGTCACACAGGTTTACTTCTGGAACCCATAAAGGTCCCTGAGTATCTAATTATTTCTGAAAAAAGTTTGAGGCTTTATTCCCTTCTATTCCTCACTAGATTAGCTCATTCTTCATTAGATACCATTTTAAAATGAAATATGCTCCTTTTAAGAGGCCAGGGTTTGTTTCTTATTGACATGATACAATACTATGTACCATATGTTCTTCCAAGGGAGTATTCCGAAGCCGTATTAAACATCACACCCTAATGGCAGTTGCACAAAGTGTATTTCTTAGGAGAAGTACGTAACAAAATCAGCGATGGCACTGGGCCATAAAGTAGCTCTGGATTTTGAAGAAAACATCGGATTAAAATCAACAGCTTTCACTTCTAAATTTCTACCTTTCTGCAAAGTACAGAAACATCTTTTTTTATCACACTGCCAGAGGAAAGACAGGACTGTACTGTCACCTTTGCAAGGAGGCAATCATCCTCCTCACTAGGCAGATTTTTAGTTCATCAGGCCTGACATAAAATTGACAAGGGCTGCTTGTTCGTGTCTTTGCGAACAATGATTTTATAGTGTTGCTCTAGTTGGTAGCTTCAAACACCAGCAGTAACAAACGCTACCTTTGTGGCCAGCAAAAACAACGAACAAAGTGTCTGTAACTGCGGGGCGGCGTTCAAGCAAGAGCATGGCGATGGCTAATGAAAACAACACTTTGTTCCCACTGCGGTGCTAATTAGAATCTGATTTGCCTCCTTAGAAGTCCTAATTGATCGGCACCCACGCCACCAAGATTTCCAGGCTGTGCTTACCTTTTTTTTTAGGAACTAATGCACTGACCTCACTGACCTCGGCAGCTGCAAAACGACAGGGCGAGCGGGGCCCCGAGGTCTGACGGTGCACGGTGGCATGCAAGGTGCCAGCAAGGGGCCAGCGCAAAGGCGGCCCGCAGGCCACCGCAGCTGCCCCGGGTGCCCCGCCGGGGGGCAATGCCGTAATTTGCTCCCAGGGTCTTTTCCTTCTACCTTCTTTTCCCTCATTCCATTTTTAGCTTTTCCAAAACCATCACTTCGTTCTTTTCAGCTAGGGAACTATATTCTAGAGCAGGATACCTCGAAAAGTCAATCTGAAACAAGGTACGTGATTACCGCCTAAGCCGTAACATTTGCAAAAGACTTATGTTCATTAAAAACATAAAACAAAACAAACTAGACAGCCAGCCATCTTTTCATAAGCGATAATGCAAATAGCAACAACTCCCCAGTCCTGCGCTGGATACAGAGCGCAGAATATCACGCCTGTCCCGGAGAGAGCGCCCATCACTGGGAAACCTGGAGGAGACATCAAACTTCCTCGTCAACGCGCCTCAAGGAAGTAGCTGATGCAGCCTTGGCTAAATGATGCATCTACTGCGCCCTTACTGCGCTACATCAGTTATATCGCCACTGCCCCTCAGATAGCATTTGAGCCCCTTGGGCTAACGTCTGAATTGAAATGTTGCATTGCAGTACTATTAAAAATACAACCCGAAGTCATAACGAGACTTTTCGCTCATTTTTTTTCCTAGGAAAAACTATTCTCGCACCTGTGCAGGACGCCCTAGGCCCTGCTGCTGTCTTATCTATGCAGGGCTCTGCAGGGGCCAGATCTACATGCGGCTGTAAGAGCAGAGATTCGTGGGGCCCGCACTCCTGGAGGCCGCGGGGCCTGCGCTCCCCGAGGCCGCACTCGGGCCGAGACACACAGGCCTCCCCCGAGTCCCCGCTGCAACATCATTTGTGCAGGACGCAGGAAAAAGGAAGCTGCTGTTTATATAGGGGTATTAGGAGGAGGCCCTGCTGTACCAGGCTTAAGATGACAAAATGTCAGCTTCAATCATCCGACAGGCTTTGGTCTCCCTCCGTAACCTCTTTCTTTCTGGCTGCTCTTTTTTTATATACACATATGACACTAACAGAAAAATAAATTGAAAAGAGCACTGAGGCAGAGTGTATTTCACGCACTGGTGCCAATGTTTCATATCTCATGAACCTCGGGAAAACAATTCGTCGAACTAATTAGTTTACAGTGTTTAAGCAGCTTGTTTCCCGTCTTTAATCTTCTTTATGTAATGCTGCGAACAAAGCCATATTATCTTCTGATTTTTTCTTATACAGTTTAACAAATATAATCTTTTTCTTCTGGAGATTACTTCATTTAGACATCAAACCACCCTACCCCCTCATGGTATTTTTTCTTCTCAGGAGAACGATATAAACAGCACCAATTCATTTAGTTTTGAAAGATCTTCAAGATTAATTTATTCTTTTTCTTTTTTTTTCTTTTTTTGTTTTTTGAAACTTAGAAACTAAACTACAAACTAAACCCACTTCTTCTAATTTCTATTTCTTACTTTTAGCTAGTTCTCCAGACACAGCTTTGTTGGAACGCAACTTGGTGCCCTTCTCCGAAAAGGAAAGGGCCGCTTCTCTCCCCATTTCCCATCAGGATGCAAACCACCTAGTAGCAGAGGCGAGGGCTTCGAGGAGCTCGATCCCATGGACGCTCGGTAAAGCACCCTGAAGGAGGGCAGTGTGCCTGGGGCTCTACCTGGCTGCTCCGTCTCTCCTGCTTCCCATGCCCTACCCAAAATGGAAAACCGTGTGAGTGTTGCAGTGCACTCGTGCCAAGGCAGGCAGGCACCGAAGGGGGGTTAAGTAAACCTGGACTCAAAGAGATGAGATTTGCCCAGGCAGCTTGTTAGCTTTTCAAGCCAAAACATATGCTCAAGGATATTAAGTGACAGCTGGGGACAGCAGCTTTTTAAGGGACTCCAACCAGGGTCATTGGAGGATTGTCTTTTATGGCAACACATACAGACAGGATGGAGAACACAGTAGTCATACCTACTTCCTTTTTCAAACACGGGATGGGGAACAGTGCAACACTGCTTTTTATAAACTAGTCCAGTGATATAATCTGCCAGGAATAATCTTCTTCTTCAAGCATTGTTTTTGGTTTTCCTTGTCTTCAGTATTGCTTTTATCCAAAGGCTGTTTGATGCAAAAGGCACAAGTTGTTCTGAAAACAAGGAACAGAACATAGGATTTTATCCTCCAAGCAGAATCTCCTAGCCACTAAGTGACAGGGGGAAATAAACAAATAAATAAATAAAATCCCTTGCATCTATTCAGGGCTCTCACTTCTGAGGAAGATATCAGGCATAGCAGCGCTTAACTGAGAAGTGCCTGAGCCTTTTCCTGATGATGCTTCATTTGTGAACAGTGATCAAGCACTCAACTTGGACATTTATTTCATGCACGTTGTTAACGAAAGTCTACAGTGTCAGCACGATTTTCCTTTCTGATCCTTTGCTTGCTTTGGAACTGTTTACTGTCCCCACACGCTTATTTACATTGAAGTTCATTTCGTCCTTCCTTGTCAAGCAGATTCATTGCAACTCTCAATTAGTGCAGGCCGAGGCCGTGCCGCTGTGACTTTGCGGCCCGCAAACGCCAGCGTGAGCTCTCTCCCGCGGTGCTCGGGGGACCGCGCCGCTCTCCCCAAGGTTAATGTCTGCAACTCCCCCGAGAGCCGCCAGCTCCCTAGGCTGTTTCACCGGAGATGCCTGAAGGCCTGCAGCTACGCTGGGATTTAGCAGTGGCTGCAGACAGCTTGCATATTTCTGAAAGCATGAAAGGTTACAGGATAAAACTTGGTAAATGAGTGAAAAGCGTGAGAAAATATTAATACAGTATTGACTTTCATTAACCTTCAATTTACACCCGAAACTACTGGATTAAAACTTTACAGATTGAAGTTTTTTACTCTAATACATGCAATCCCAGGGATGTCTAATGTTAAACATACACATGCTTTTCTATTCAACACAGACTCATACTAGCAAACCAGAAGTGGAAAATTAGAAATGACAAAGTTGTATAAACACATAAATCTTTAACCCATTATTCACATGACAACTCTGCATGCTTCTTGATTTCTGCCCTCGTTTTATGGATTTGGTTCAGACTGGTTTAATAAAGATAGGGGAGGAACAGAGAATACCTGATTCTTCCTATTTCCTTTCTCTCCTAAGAGTGAAAAAGCATATATTTTTTAAATACTTCGTACTGTTTGAAGCGGAACTGTTTCTGCTCCTAATATAACCATCAGTGTATTACAACACACTGTTTTACCTGCTAGCTCACAAGTGAACAGAGTTTTCTCCCCAGAAAGCTTTCTCTCTCTCTTTGCAGCGCCCACAAGACATGCAAGTTCATCAGCTCCTACGAAGTTTATACAGAACAGATGTATTACTTTTCTGATGGATCCAGCTGCTAGCCTGTCTTTGGGGTGTTGCACTACAATAACTCATTTGTTCCACCTCCGTGCAGGGGCAGGATGGTCAGCATCATCTGTTGTTTAGGAGCAGCCGTGGTAACAAAAACATTCGCGACCCATGGAGCTGAAGCAGGCGAGGTTCAGATGCTTATAATACTTCTCAGAGGAACTGCATCAACTAAGGCTGGAAAAGACCAGTTTGACAAGCGGGTATTTCTACCACCACCCTTCTTAACAGCATCAAAATTCATTTTTCAGCAGAAAAGTCAAGTCTCCCTAGGCTTACCTTCAGGGATGACTCTTTTAGCTTGTTGTTGTGTCAATTTTGTAACCTATTAGCATGACTGAAAAAAGTTTATGAAGTGCCACATTTAAGTGCATTCATGGGGATGAAATATTCCTACACAATGTTTCATGCTTTGCTTTATTTCTCATCTTCACCCTGTCACATTCTTGAGAAGATTTTTATTTCAAGAGTAAGTAGCTACATAATTTGCAGTGACTACAAAACACGTACGCAAACCTAGAAGAACTAGCATGTTCTTCCTTCACTTCAAAGACCACGAACCTCTCACCGACTTTCCTTATGACAGAAGTCCATCAAACACACATTCCTACTAAATGCAGCTCTTCTTCTTGTGAGTGTCCCCCCGCAAAATCAATCGGTATCTGGCCCACCTCCATGCTTTTTTCTCTCTAGCCAAAGCCCTGCTGGACTTCAGGTGTGTGATCCCTCGCTATCTTCTCTTGGAGGCTTTTTCCACCTTATGCTTTTTTCAAAGCACAGATTGTACACTCAGTGGCTGCTTTCTCTGGCTGCCCTCATAAACTGCCGTTTTAAACTACATGCCCTCCACCTGCAACTCTCCCAGGCCAGCGTTTGTTAGATCAAGCATCTCTGCTAAGGCTTTGTCGCTTGCCTGACAGCGCTGGCTGGCTGGCTACCGACTGATGCTGGTAAGAAGTAGTAACAGAGACCTGGTAAGAAAGGCTAAGCCCCAAAATGACATTCCTAAAAGCAGGAGTTACCGTCAGAGGCATTTACAGCTGCAACTGAAAGAGGCAGACCACAGCTAGCAGTAGGAGAGACTTCAGCCTCTGTCACACTTGAAAAATCAGCTTTTTCCTTAAAAAAAACCCTTTACCCAGCTTTACTGCAGATGTTGCATAATAGCTACCTCTTCCCAAGGGCATTCCCACTCCCCCTCGGCACACAGGTGCCCCCACAGCTCCAGCGCCGCCTGCCCTTCCCGGGAACCAGCCTCCCCCGGGGGCTGCAGGGGCTCTGGCCAAGCAGGAGCCGCTGCGTGACCCGAGGTTTGTGCACATCTCAGTAAATCCCCAGGCAAACTGGGCATCTACCAAACCCAGGCCCTCAGGTTCGTTATTTAAAAAATAAATGGGGGGAGGAGGGGGAAAGAAAAAAAGAATAGTAGAGAAATAACTGAGAAGGACTGCAAGGAAGCGTTTCTTGTCCTCTCCTGGCGCAGCTTTATCCCAGGGCTGTGCCGCTGGGGTTTGCGCTTGGCGCTTACGGGCACCAGGCTGTTCATTGCTATTCATG
>NW_010587124.1:15705-28059 GCF_000705375.1 Tinamus guttatus | reverse complement strand
TAATAAGGCTCTTGTTCCTAAGAGTCTCTGGTTTACTGCAATTTTGCCTGCAAGAAAAAATATATATATGCAGCACATTTCCTCCAAAGAATTGGGAAGTAAGAAGTGTTGCTTTTCAAATAAAGTTATTTAATCTGAACTTTCAAATTAAACTTCCTGTCTATTGTTGCTTGTAATCTAGCTCTTGCAGGCTCATTTCAGCTTTTACTTCAGGTTGGAAAACCATTTGCTTTGTATTAATAGAAGAAGAGCACTCCTACAATAAGGCTCATTTCTTCACGAGTATATTTTCATCTTTTAAAAACATTATCAAATCCATCACATTTGCACTTCCAATAAAGCACCTTCTTTTCTTTTCCACTGAGTCCCTCTGTTGAAAACATTACCATAGAGAAAAAGGACTTTATTCACATGTATAGAGGCTTGAAGCTCCAAAGCTCACTTCAAGTTCACTTCTCCAAAGCAGAGAGTCAAAAAGACAGTAAATTAGACTAATTATGTTTGTGTGAATTGTATTTCTGGCTGCGCTGATGCTCTGAGATTCTACATGCTATTCCAAGTAAGTAATGCCTCCTACTCTTTGTATCTCTGCAGAGAGAAACCTGTTAGTTCACAACCCCAGTGCTGGTTAATGTAGGATTTAATGCATGAACCTGAGCACTTTTATCAACTCACACAGCAATTACTGCAGCTGAAGGGATACTGCAGGTCTCATGAATAGAGGGAACATAAGCTAAGATGTTAAGAGACAAAGAAAGTTTCTCCAAAAGTAAAATGCTAAACCATTACATGTCAAACACTGTCATATTTCTATTCGTGTGAACAAGGACAAGTATTTAAGATCTTTATGAATGCAAAAAGATTTAGCATTTTCTTTATTTGAAATGAATGATAATACAAATTCAATAGTCTATTGCAGTTACATAGGAAAATTTTGCTACATTTTGCTATAGGTCTTTTTACTCATAATACACTTAATGACCTATTAGCTATGGCTTTGGTTGATGATACCAATGATCAAAAATAATATTTCTACCTTAATAACCTAAAAGGTAAATTTCATTCATGAAATTTTGAAGTACATCCAAAACTAAATATGTATTTTCTTGTATTGAATCTCCTTCTCCCCTCCAGCCCACAAAAAGTGAATGTCAAATATACTTTTAAATTTAGCTAGGTTAACTGAACTGATAGATGAGAGCACGCACCCTGAAAGTTGCTTATTCTGTATGTAAGTATTTAATCAGGATAGAAAAAAACAATGTGAATTTCTTTCATGATACATCAGCTATACCAGCAGTAGACTGTTTTTTCTCCTTCTTTCAGCCTACCCACATCTCTTCGTATTCGCACCTGCTGCTAGTACAGATCCTTTTGATTTACTGGGGACGCCAATCTCTCACTTCCTCTGCATCGCAGTATGAACTGGAGCAATTCAGCTCAGCTCCAATATTCTCTCTCTTGGTATTTCGCATGATTGAATTTGAACCGTATCTCATACGTGGCAGGGAGCTGACAAAGAATTTTGTTTTTTTCAAAGCACCTAATATGCATGTTCTGCTTGGAAATGAAACTGGGTTGTACCTGTTCTGAGTTATTCCAAACTACCTTTCTAATTATCCAGACTATTTGACTCAGATATTCTAAAGGTACAAAAAGTATCTTCGCTTAGTATATGAGTCAGTTGTAAAAAAAAAAAAAAAAAAAAAAACTTTGCAAAATTCCATTTTCTTTTTTCTTTCTGTGTGTTTTTCCTACGTCTTTGAGCAGCATGCATACTGAAAAAATATTTCTTCTAGGAGCCAGTCCTTTACTTAGGAGGGAAAAGGTGATGTTACATCTCAGCCAGCATGAGTAGCAAGAAACAACCAGGCAAATGAAACTTTACCATCAAAACACCTGTGCATTTTTACTGCTTTTTGCTGTCAAAGCACAGGTGCATTTGACAGCTGAAACTGGCTCTGAAAGAAATTTAAAAACTGTTATCTTTGATAAATGACATTCAAAAAAAAAAAAAAAAGAAAGAAATCAGCTCTTCTCCTCCATTCCTAGGCTGCATTTGTAAAACTAAGGGAGGGCAGAACAGAAGCTCTTACGTGAACAGCAATACCAGGGTTGATGTGTTCTTCTAACTGCAGCTGCACTTCTTAAACAAGCAGAACTTACAGAACTAGTCAAAGAGGCAACAAAAGAGAAAAAAAATGGTAGAACAGCGGCCACCACACGAAAAATACTGGGTGATAAGACCCAGCTGGTCGGCTGAGTATTACAAATCTGCAGCCTCTTTCCAGAACCAAACAACTACTCCAACAGCCCTAGAAAAGCAAGTGTCTCAACTCTGTAGCAGAGGTACGGAGGTCTCCATGCGGTAAATTAATAAATTACCTGCTTGTTAATTACATCCTTCCACCACTCGTCATCCCAAGTACCCCTACACCACCACAAGCATCATCTCACCGTGTGAAAAAGGAAGATTACATGATCACTATAATCAGTATTTTCCAACAACTGCAACAAAAAAATAAGCTAGGTAAGTACTCTTATTTGAAACCACCGGTGTGCAGGGAATCCTAATTAATCTCCACGCGGCACTGCAAGTTCTCAACTGCTTAAGTGCCATCAGCAGCACAGGCCCAAACCAGGTACCTCTTGGCTGTGCATAAGGACACTCTCATGTGCTAATTTTCCAAGGGAAGGCCTTGATCTGAGAGCAGGCACGGCAACAAAATGAGGCAAAATCAAACTGCAGCAAGCACAGGGCAGGGCCCAATCTCCTGCCCTCACTGAGGAAAGGGCTAGTGGTAAGTAGCTGTTTAGTGGACTGCTAGAAATTAAGACAATCGTGCAGGGAGCAGGGAAAGGAAAGGGCCAGAGATAGGGAATTTTTTGCAGCTGTTACTTTTATTCGTTTGTTTACTACGGAGAGAGTAATTTTGTTTTAATCTTTTCCAATAAAACCCTCTTTAGCAAACTCATAAAGGCTGAGGAAAGCTTGGTTTCCTCCCCCTCGTTTCTCCTTGAAGGTCTGCTTTATCTACAGAACTGTTATCTGAAGTGAATTACTGATAAGAAAAATTAAAGGGCTCAGCAGAAGAATGTGCGAAGTAATTGGAGCCCCAATTCCCAGCCCTCCTCTTTGTCTGCCTAAACCACCCCTTCTGAGCATCCATCACAGTCCAGCCTGGAAACCACAGCTGGGAAGGCAGGGAAGAAAGAAAAAAAAAGTCAGAAAAAAAGACGACACAGGAGCAGATGTTTCTCCCATTTCAGTCACCAAAACCCAGTATAACTTCTCCGGAAGTCCCAGCTTGTTTTGGATCAGCTGAGGATAACCTCTACAAAGGGCATCTCTTTGGCAAGATGACACACTGATATTACAGGACAGATATTCATCCGGCAAGATTGTTACAAACCTAGCAATCCAAGAAACTTACATGATAATAATACACAGACATAACTACAGAGTTAGGATTATATTGCAAGAAATTCCTGTACAGAAAGATTTTCAGAATTAAAGTACATGAATATTTTGGGGGCTGTTTTTCTAGCATGGCTTATACTGCTTCCAGAACAAGATAAAAGAGCAACAAAATTAATATGTTTTAATCGGCAGTAAGAATGTGCCTTGGTGATCCAAGGCTCGGTAGTTGCACATACAGCCAAGCCAAGACAAAGGAAACTGTGAATCCCCCTCACACACTCCACTGCAAAGTCCTGAATGGTCCAAACTCAAGCAGGTTTTAAACCAGTAACTTTTTTTGCACAAGCTCCAGCTATGCCAAGTGAATATAATAGGGTCTCTTCTAAATTCTGTATGTCAAACTGAGGCATATTCTTATTAAGATGGCCTTATTTCAGTGCCACTCTGCAGAGTTCTGGCAGCTGGGAGGATTCAGAGCAGATCCACACATGCAGAGAGGCAGGAGGGTTTTGTTGTTTTATTGAAATTCGGTATCAACTGCTTAAAAGCCTATCACATAGCAAGAAATACAAAAAGGACCAAATTTGAAACTGTTAGTACTCAGAAAGAATTAGTACTGGTTTTAGATGCTTTAAATAATCCAAGATGTGTTTCCACTACATTGAAAATGCCTTTACAGGTGCCAAACAGAGCTCCTGCAACCTACTCTGTAACCTTCAGATAAAATTCTCTCCAAATTTCTCTGTAACAGGACTGGTGTCACCTTATCTAACCCAACTTATTAAATTAGAGGGGCGGGGAAAACAGAGAACCCCCTGGATCAAAAGAAGCTCAGTATCAACCTATTGGATTGAGAGGCTTTGAATTTTCTCTGGTCTACACCTGGATCGATAGCTTTAAAGTGTCTGTCCTGCATGAGGAGTTCTGCAATCAAAGAAATATCTTCCTAATCGCATGGGTAAACTGAGCAGCTGCTTCCATCTCCTTAGGGCTTGTCTACATGGAGAAGTTATTCCCAAACCTGACAGGCTATGAATCTGAAGTGCAGTAGCTGTTCAAAACGGCCACCTATACGATGCGGTGCAGCCCAAGAGCGCCCAGCAGCACCATGATCCTGCAAGGATGGGCCATGTCCCTTCCCGGGGTGCTTCTCTGAAGAGCTTTTGGAAAGTAAAAGGTGCTCCTTCCCCACAGCCCATGGCTCATCAGCTGGCCTGCTGTAATGAAATGTTGCGCTGTAAAGCACCCCTTCCAATGGAGGGCTGTAACACAAATGCATGCCAGCAAAACAGCACGGGTACTGAACTAGTCCTTTCCATCTTCACGTGACACTAAGCACACTTAAACAGTGACAACTACAAGAGAAATTTGGCTGTTCCCATGGCTTACTGTCTGCCCCTCTGCTCTTCAAAGAGCTCTATTTGCAATATTTGGAAGAGGGGGATGTTTCTTTCTTGCCTGCCAGCTTTTTTGACCTATGTTACTGCGGTACAAGTCATGCATAACCGACATGATGTTCACAGGCCTGTCATTTGCCCCACAGAAAATAAAGCACTTAGTTTTGTGACCTTTTCTCCAGGCCAGGGCTACAGTCTACGGGCTGCCTAGTAATAGCTTAATGATAGAGCTGCTTTGAAGTAAGTTATTTTACAGGTTATACTTCAGAAATACCTGCTGACCTGAAGTAGCAGACAGTCAGTCTTCTTCTTCTAAATGCCATGGAAAAAAAAAATTACATGCTGTAGGTGTTAAAAGAACTACATTTCTCACCCACGAGTTACTATTTACTTTAAGGGTAAAGAGGTTGTCATTGGGGACCATTTAGCCGTGTCCAGGTTAATTCCTACTAAAAAATGGAAAAGATAAACTGCATCTGCACCCAGAGGTTTAAGTTTAGCAAGCAAACATAATCTGCCTTGCCTATTTTCTATTAGTACTTTTTTTTTTCCACTTCTGCTATTCAAAGGCTTTTTCTCCACATGTTCACTTCACCCTTGCTTTATGCCTTTTGTGGCATAAAAACCCTGACATATTTTCACCCTAAAGCTGTGATCATCATCTTTTGAAACTCATAGGGACAGACAATGATGAAAAAAACCATAAACCCTAACACTTGAAGCAAATGCCTGGCAAAGCCTTAGCCCAGATGTACACTAAATATAGAGGTATCAGCTAATGAGTACACCAGAATAAAACATTTTTCCCCCTGTTTTTAATTAAAGCTGCCGTAGCGGAGGGTTTATTCCTTCCCAGCTCCTCCTCTCCCTGCCCAGGCACGCCGTTTTATTGTGACGCGTTCCTGCCACACGGAGAAGGGCTCCGAGCGCGCTGAGGCGGCGCCGTTGCCGCCACAGATGGACCCGTCCTCCCTGCGCCCCAGGGCGCCCCACGGCCCTCTCGCAGGGCTCATTTTGCCTGGCGAAATCCTCCTGATCAATAGCTCCAAGGCAGCTGGGCCCGGGCTCTCTGACAGCCTACTGAGCAGAGCTTTTCTTCCTGCCCCTCTGCTTTTAAATCCAAACGGCAGCCTTGGGCGGCCGACCGGGCCTGCAGGGTCCCGTCAGCAGCTGTTGGCATCATCTCCTCCTGCTTGTAACAGCTCAGCAGCAAGTGCCCTGCTCCTTGAGCCTGAGGTTTTTGGGTTCTTTCAAAAATGGTTCTTTCTCTCTTCATTGGGGAAGAGAGGAGGAAAAGAAGAGAAGATAATAATTTGTGACTCGGTACGGAAGGGATATTTGCCTTGTATTACGTATTTCCATTACAATGATAACAGCAGGATGTCAGGAACCTGTAGTTTCCTAGCTGACCAAGGGCCTTACTGTTCTGCAGTATTTTGCTTTTTCATTCAACGGGGCACCTTCAGAAACACCTGAAAACAGTGAATTTGTGTTACTGTTGCTCTGCTAGGTAAGGTTTAAATGTGTCTTTTTTGTCTTTTGTATCATATCAGCAGCCATAAAAGCTGCAATCAAACACCTTGGACCCTCAGCTACGCTTCAGGTCAACACCACATGCATTGGTTGTTTATAGCTTTACACTGTCTTGAGCAGTCAAGAATTTGAGAAGCAATCCTGTGTTGCAACTACAGCCTTCAAATACGTCAAGGAAAGAGCAACGTTGTACCACGTAACCTTGACATTATCATATCAGACATGAAGGCTGAACTGCTCCTCACGCATCACCAAGCCAGACGCTGCACAGGATGACAGTGTTAGTGCCCTTATGAACAGCCAGCTGCCACGATCTGGAAAAAATAATTCCTTTTGATGAAGCTAAGAGACTTTTCAAGCACTCTCTAGTGCACAAATTTATTCAGATGGTTTTATGATTTAGGCTATCGCCTATGGTAGCCTTTGAGGAAGGTACTGAGCATCATTTCATGAGAACTGACCTGCAATCCCAGAGTTGAATCTACAAAGGCCTCAAGCCCAGCTCCATTCAAAAGCCAGGGGGACTTTTTTTTGTGGACTTCAGTGGAAGCAAACGGGGCTTTGAGGGGACATGAACACAACTACTATGTCCCCCTATAAATGCCCTGTTTTGGAGTCAGTGAGCAGCTGTAAAAGGTGCCAAATGAGCAAGAAGAAAAGCTGTATTACTGAGATTTTGATTATTTGCCTAAGGCACAAGCTGATAGGAAAGAAGCATGATCTAGCAAACAGACTACTGGAGTCAGTACAGCATTTTTCCTCCAACACCCCAGCCCAACATGCTGCATGATCCTGGAAAACGTCCTGCCCGCTATGCAGTCCTCACTTTGGCGCAGCACACTTAGCACAAATAAATCTGTCTTAGCTCCCCACACCAAATGCTTCTGTTACCCAAATAATTCCTGTAGCTTGCAGAAATACTTGAAGCTTGACATTTGCTTTTAGAATCACTGGTTACTATAAGTAAATGTAAGATTTGATTTTTTTTTTCTAAATAAAGAAAAAGCTATCAAGGCATCAACTCCAACCGCTGCATTTAACTCTCACCTCACTTCTCCTGTGCACTATATATACACACATATGGAAGTATACCTTACCCTTGATGCACTGTCAGAAATTGCACCTATTTACTGGACTAGTGCCCTGAAGAGCATGCTGGGGTTTTGCTGAATTCCGGCATCATAAATAGGACCCTCTCAGGCTAAGCAGAAACTACTGGTACTTCCCCTTCTTCTGCAGGAAGGGAAATACTTAATACTGAACTGGTAGGAAACTGAGGACAGTTCAGCAATCTGAGGTCCTCCATCACCTCTTTCATGTAAAACGCGCAGTCGTAACATCTTGTCACGAAACTAAATCAAACACACAATCATTAAACTATTAATTCAGAACATCAGCAACAGTGTAAGCTTTAGTGACTTTCAGTACCTAGTCCTCCTTGAACGAGAATATGGGGATTTTAAACCTATGTGGTAGGTATGATTTAAGAAGATTTTGATGGATGCCCTTTTTTTTTTTTTACCTTTTCTGGTTCACAAAACTTGAGAGAGCTAATGAGAGAGCTAAGTGTTGATATAGTATCGTTCAAGAAGAAAACCCGCAGCTGAAGCCTACACAACAAACCTATCCTCCTGTCCAAATAAGATTAACGATATCTGGACTGGAAAATTCTTTTTCCACCCTTGTTGACTTGGAAACAGGATCTGAATGAAGCTGCTAACGCTAATGAGCAGCAAAGGGCTGGCTGTGGGAGGCGAACTACTATACACCACGTAGCATCCAACTGTAAACCAGCCATTTCACGTTGCACATCTCATTCAGGTTTCCCAGGGTTGCTCATTGCCCGGTCCATCCCTCTCCCCCAGCTGATTTGAGACCCACCCTGAAGCAGCTTACACCATCCTACACGCAATGTCCTCTGCGTCTCCCTGGAAAAGGAGGCTGCTGCTTAGACACCTGGGGAGGGGGAGCCCGAAAGAGCCACCAGACCCCCCAGCACTAGCACCACGCGTCATCCCAGCACCTTTAATACTGCTGCTACCAGCCATAAGCATTTATAAATTCTCCAGTGTGCGTGGGTCGTATTTCTTAAACAGGTTCCCCTAAAATGGTATTTTTCATGCAGCACCTGAGTTAGCTAACAGAAACCTCTGCAGCAGAAATGGAATTAAAAACAATCTAACTCTGACACTTCACGATTACTCATTTTGCTACGAAGAGCAGCTGTATCCTGTTATTTGTGATGCAAAGCCTTTTGACAGGGCTCTGCTGGAAAACACACATGTGTTCCCGGGGAAGAGCACAGAAGAATCCACCCTCCCCGCTGCTCGCACACAAAGCTGCGCCTTTCGAATTCCTTTCCATCAAGCCCCAGCAGAAACACTTGATGAATGGGCCCTGGGAGAGCACTTCTCCTTGCCTTGGGCTGCAGTGGCTTGCAGGCATCCGACACTCCATCAGCACGGCGAGCGGGCGGCCGAGGGGCCGTTCGCTGGGACGGTCCATCTGCACCAAGAGCCGCGGCGCTGCGCTCCCCTGCCCCTCGCCGCCTCCAGAAACGCTCCAGAGAACCTCGCTGCCAACAGATGGTCCCGGGCTAAGGTGCAATCAGCAGCAGCTTGCTAAATTTCCCCCAAACGCACACACAATTACAGGTTTTTGCTGAATCTGAACTGACGCGGGAACTTGGGTGGTGCAGAAAGCGTTAGCGCAAGCACAGGCCGTGGCCACAGTCTGAAGCTGCCACGAAAAGGCAGCTCTGCCCTCAAGTTGCACCTTCACACTCCAGCTGCTGCGTATGGCCTCGGCGCCTACAATAGATGCTTATTTTGAGAGAATTTTTAGCTGCATCCTAATTAAGTCATTTACCTCCTACAGTCCTCTTTCGCCCTTAGGATATACTCTGCTAAAAATATTTTAATGCAAGAGCTACGCTTTCATCACCTTCAACTCACGAGTATTTCATTGTGTCAACTTTTTAGTCCATTAAGAAAATAAAAAACTACTATTAAAATTGAAAAAGCCTTTACCGAGACGGAAAACTGTGTTATAACATAGGATTGGATGCGTGTATGCCTTGAAAGCATCATTGCCTTGAAGTTATTTGCTGTTTTGTTGAATGCAACATTTAAATTTGGAATCATGCCCTGTTACAATTTACTAATAGCAATTCCGAGCAGAAGCAAAGGAAAAAAAGAAAGACTAATCTCAAATGCCGGGTCTGTAATGAGAGTTAATATTCAAAATCACATTCACTCTGCACAAAACAAGTGTTTCCTTTTTAAACAACTTTTTACTACAGTGTCGCCTTATTGGAGCCTGTATCTTCTTGATAGATATGTTAAGACTCATCTGCTGACTCTAATGACAGAAGCAAGTTTTTAGAGATACTAACTTCTAGAAGTTCCATTGACTATAAAAGGATTAGAAAAACAAAACAAACAAACAAACAAAAAAAATCAACCCAAAAACCCAATAACAGTCTCATCTGCTGCAAGAGGATCCTTTAGAGAGCTCCAGCAAAGCATAATCACGTCTATCCTATGGCCTCGCACTACATACCTAACAGAAAAGCTTGTGGGCAAGTACATTTTAACTGGTGCACCCTCCAATCTAGCCTGGCCCATGGATTTCGTATGGTAGGTGCACGCCAAATAACTGTGTTCATGTGTCAGTGATCAAAGAGATTTCAACCATGATAAGAATAGCAAAAAGCACCCATCTTCTCATGTATAAATTTTATCACTTGAAGGACAAATGCAGCATTGCTCCATTACCTATGATCCCACTTTCTTCAGAAAGCATAGTCTAGATTAACCGTAAAAGCCCCAAGATGCTAAAAACAATGATGTTTTGAAGAAATTACTTACCTTGGAGAAGTCAAACTATTTGCACAATTGGTGATAACCATCTCTCGAGGCTTCTCACTGCAGTTCTACATCACAAGGTTTTTGGCACTGTCTTCAACTAAAGGAACTCCTGACCCGAGGGCAATGCCCCCTGAATTGCACGGAAACAGTCACCTGGGAGGCACAGGGGAGCATGATGTGGACCCAGATAAGAATCTGCCTAGTTAAAATAACAACAGGTGCCGCATTGCAGAATTACTTTTGATCTTGATCAACGCCTTGGTACACCCCATAGCTTGCAAACCATCAGCACAACTGAGAGCGACAAATGCTCAGCACACAGTTGGATCTCCACAGCAGGGTAAGAAACAAGATCTAAACCCAGCAGATCTGCCAAATCCCTCATCCCGTGGAGCAGCAGCTTAAGGAACTTGCAGGATCAGATGCTACATCACAGTATCAGCCTTGAAGTTAGCAGGATGAGTGCTGTAGGCACCTGCTAAAGCACTTTTTAATAGGCGAATGCTTGCTTTGCCATCAAGAGCTCCTTCTCAACAGTTATCATTTGTGTCATGTAAAACTTTAGGTCAGAGCTTATTGCCCTGACAGACCCGAAACTCTCCTCCAGAGTAATTACAGTATATTACATCTAGTCGGAACACACGTCTGCACGCTATCACTGTGTGCTGCAAATGATTACAGATATGGATTAGAAAGAAAAAAAAAAGTCCTGCAACCTACATAGATGATTTTTAATCCGTGTCAAGATCACAGCTGTGTTCTTTTTCAGTTTAGTTATAATACAAATATTTGCTTTGATCTACATAGTTATCAATGCTCAGAAATATTTTTAAAATCAAAAGATATCTAAAGCGAGGGGTTTCCCTACCATAAGACAGAAGGTTTTTTAACAGATATAAATGCTTATCCTTATCCCAAGAGCTGCGATTTAGCTGCTACCAAACGTTTTTCCCAGTCTGCAAGGGGAAACCCCAGCGCCCTGTGAGGCAGCTCTCGGGCTGCTCCAGAGCCACGGGGTGCACATGCACACACGAGGCCGCAGGGAGTGCCAGCTCCATGGAAAAGTTCTCCACGCATTCCATTAAAGAGCTGGGATCCTGGCAGCCAACGACCCAGGTGGCTAAATGAATGAAAGGGAACTAGGAAAGAGTAGGAATACTTACAGTAGGAATGCCTATTTATTTTATAAACAAATACTTTTACATTTATAAAAACAAATATTTATTAATATTTATTTTAAAAGTAAAACTAACATTGGATAATTACAGAAAATCATGCTGGAAAGGACCTCTTCCCTGAGAGGTGCTGGTTTGAGGTATACAGTTTTGCAGCTGTATTCCAATTCTTAACCATCACTGCTGTGTAAATTTGTCTACAGCTAACCCAATGGACTTTGTAGCTCATCTGAGATCTAACTGTGACTAAACTGCTGATTGTGTACACTATCCACCTAAGGAATGTTTAATTTGTAGATGCAAAAGCTAACCATCCATCTGATTGATTACAAAATCTACAATAAATAAATCTAATATATCATAAATTTATGATAAAGCTATTTCACAACTTTGCCCTCAGTAGAATTTTCTGTAACTTGCCATATTTTACTGCTCCTCACTCAAAAAGGAATCTAAGTTTCTTTTGTGGTATTTACTACATTTTATTTTGAATAACTTCCTCTCTTAACTTTGTAAGTCTCTAAGGTTTGCAGGTCTGTGCAACCATTACCTATTTTGTTTGATTACAACATATGTCAATACAAAGAAGCCAAAGCCGCACAATCCCAGCGCCCTGTGGGGGGGGCCCCCCGCTGCCGGCCACGAGGCCTGCAGGCCCGCGCCACGGAGCTGCCCGGCCTCGGGCACCGTGCTGGCAGCTGCGCCTGGACATCTCCAGAGCTACGGGCACACGGGTTTTCCCCTGCCCGCAGTAACGCGGTATTTCAGATGATAAGGAATCCCCTGAGGAGATGAGCATCTGTGTCTCCTTTGCTGTGGAATCGGCCAAGAGCTTCTAGTGATGTGTATCTCCCTTTCCCGAATTTCCGGGATTTCCCCAAATTCTCCCACCACAGGGGAGCCCTGGGGAGCACGAGCACGGCAGCCCTGTGGGAGGGGACACTCTCGGTGGCGGCTCC
>NW_010587124.1:371-10993 GCF_000705375.1 Tinamus guttatus | reverse complement strand
CTCTTCCCTCTTCCACCACCAAATCGTGCCCCTGGGCTCAGCAGAGCCCCATCTACCGTGTGTCACTGAGTGTCCTGAAAGCAGAAAGGAGAGAGAGAGACGCAGAGCAACGAAGTCTCAAGGAAAAATATAATACACTCTGCGCTTCAGGAAAACGGATGCCAGAAAAAAAAAAAAAAAGAGATGTTGTTAGAAAGCTCGGCTGGGTGATTATTTTTGGCAAAACACAGACATTCCTTGAGAAGCTTGTAGCAGAGAAACATGAAATACGGGCCTACTGCTTAAAAGTGAAATTAAGACTGTTAAGTAAGTGCCATGGTTATTTCACAGACTGCTTGAGGTTAAAGGAAAAAAAAAAAAAAAGGAGTCTTGCTTAAACAGCTTCATCTGGCTATTTTCTTTAAAAACAACAACAAAAAAGTCCCCGTGCACACTTGAGAGGCATTTTAGTATTTCAGCAGCTCTGGAACTGGACCTAAGCAACATCAGAGTAAGGCCTGGTTTTCTCCTTGAACTGCCACATACTGCTCAGCTCGGGTCAGGTGTGATAGCGTGAGCATTGCTGTGACAAAGCACAGTCACTGGCTTCCCCATTCTCTCCCAATTCCTCATTCACAGCTTTGTTCTTCCTGTTTAGGAAGAAAAAGGGCCCCTGCACTGACTTCCAGCGGGGCCACAGGCCCATGCAGGGAGCCTGGGGGACAGTGTGTCCTGAGGACACCCCAAGCAGGCAGAGAGGACAGCTCTGAAGGGCAGGCTCCCTCAGAGGCACCTGTCTGACGCCCCACAAATCATGGTGTCGCCTCAGTATAACAATAACTGTTTTCACTTAAGGCACTCTGGGTTGTCCCTCTTCACCCGGGTTGGGTGATGTGGTTTGCAAATCCCACAGCCGGCTCCTTCACTTAGGGGAGTGCTGTGGAGGGTATAAGCCCCCATGAGCTCAGGAGAGGGATTCCTCAGCTCTGGATACGCCAACAGCCCCCGAGCGTTTCTGCTACACTGCCACCACTCCATGAATTCGGTTATTTACACACGTATGTGTTGGCTGCGTCCACTGGATTCTGCATTCACTTCTGAGCATTTCATTTTCAGCCAACCAACTAGTCCCAGTGGTTCCGCCCTCACCTAATTCTCAAGTCTCTGAGTAACTTCAAACTACCAGAGAAATTCTTCTTCACTTCTTCATGTAAAAATTTCCCTTCCCCATTACTCTGCTGTGGAGCCCAGCACAATCTGGTCCTGGACAAGTGACAGATTTAAAGGTCTGATTTCTTGTAACCCTTCACAGCTAGAAGTTTCTGTCATATGGGGAAAATATCATCTTCCAATCCCTGGATAATTCAAAGATATGGAAGTGATCTTCTTTCCTTTTTTCCTTTTTTTTTATAGATGCAGAGAGCCCATTTTAGATTGAACTGTCATGGGTGTTCAGTTATCATAAATTCAATTACAGTAAGCTCATGAGAAACTATTAAACTCATAAAATTATGTAAAAAAAAAAAAGCAACTAAAAATGACAGCTTGTCCATTATCTGGAGTTACTCGCTGACCCCACACCCAGAACTATGTTCACTTTCTAATATGGAAATTCACCTTTTTTCATTTTTCTAGGCAGTGCTTTAAAAATTCATTATTTGCATCCATAAAATAAAATTTACTAGCTAAGAGCCACGCTTGATTTAGAGTAACTGTTCTGGTACTGAAGTAGCTGGTAATTATGACAAAAATATTTAAATACTATATATTTAAGCATACCTGTTTTACCAAACCGAGCTATATTCTAGGACAAACAAGACAGTGAAATTATGCATTAATGCTTCACATTTTTGACATTACCAAGTGACTCCATCCTTCACATGCAGCATGCATTCAGATATTATGCTATACTCTGTGCATGCACACTTCTACACATACTAACATGCATCCACACATTCATTTCATCAGGTACTTCAAGCAGGTTGATCAGCTGAAGTAAGGTACAAACAGATCATTTGCAGAGATGACTTATTACCATGAAAATAAACCCTGAAAAACACAGGCCGCCAAGCCACACAGTCCTTTATTGTCATTTGCTCATATTACTTAACAGATGTTGGTCTAAGAACCTAAAAATAAGCACAACCCCCCAAAAATAACCTGCTATCATTTCCGGACTGAGCAAACCCTCACAGAACGGTATATATACACAAATATTTCTAGCAAATGTGGCAAATGTCTAAAGGAACTCTGGAATAGCTATAGACTCGCACAAAGCACTTTTTGATCTCATGTGTTTTTGTAAATCCCAGACAGTCTCTTTTTCTTAGTGTCTTTAGGAAATATGCTAGGTGGATAATATGGTTGTATCCTTTTTGCCCTTTAAAGCGCCAGGGGAAGAAACTTTACATAGTGTTTTAAATCCTTAGCCCAACTGCAGTGTGCTGCAATAGTGCCTGGCAAACACTGAAGACCTGGCACCCATCCGGCCACTCTCCTGCAGCCTGGCACAAGCCTGGAGCTCTTGGGACCCCACTCCTGGAGCCACCTCTCCTGGTTTGCTTATGGGAACAAATTCCAGCAAGCAAACCGCTTACAGAGTCACTAAACTTCCAAAAACTGGGTGAATGAATGGATAAGCTAATTTAGGCACCACCTTGCTTAATATCACCTTCTGACCTGCCATCCCACTGGCATCCTGTCTTTCACTCAGAGGATGCAGACAACACTTTAGATCCACGTCACCTCTTCACAAAAGTAACATCACATTGTTTCCTTCTGCAATCTCTGAGAAGAAAAACCTAATTTCTATGCCCTGTGGCACAAAAGCAAGAAACGCTGAAACTTAGTTATTTTTCTTGGAGCTCAAACCACAGTTTTTGTTGTAGCTATGCTCATCCTATCATGTAAGCAACAGGGAAAGTCTTCTTCCAGAGGCCACCTGCGGCACCGTGTGACCTTGAATTTTTCCCCAAGGATCGAGCTGTCGCATACCCTAATCAGCCATCTAAACCTATCCACCATGCAGGGATCTCTGCCACTGGCAACTCTCCTCCAAGGCCCAAACTGAGAGGAAGGGTAGAACCTGAGGTACTTCCATGCGCATGTGTAAAGCGCACAGCGTGCACTGCCATGGGAAACAGCACGTACTTGTTTCCAGGGACGAGCAAGGGAAGATCTCAGGAGCAACCTGCAGAGCAGGCGCGATCGTTCTGGGAAGCCTCGTGGGGAGCCCCACGGGGGTCCCTCTCACCGAGGGAGCGCCGCAGCCCGAGGCGCTCGCCGCCGCGGCGCCCGAGCCTGCTGTGACGCCCAAGGGGTTTAAGCGCCATGGCTGATCGGCCATCCCCCGCCTTACTTCTCCCTCGAAACAAATCCCTTTGTAACAACAAATGGGAGCCCCTACTTAGCCCCTATGCAGATGAGGAGGGACAGCGCTGCTTTTGCAGCTGGGTGGCAGAAGGCGATCGATACAGGTGGCGCGAACCACCGGGGGATGAAAGACACTGCTAGATGGTTCTCCCTGTTCCCCCTCTCGCCCCAGTAAGCTCTTTGACCCCTCCTAACATAATAAGGTAATTACAACGCACAGTAATTGCGAGCAGCAATTTTCTACTTCATTTTGGCGCCTGTAATTTTACAAGTGCAAGAGTTTATTTTTAAATAGGGATCTTAGGGGCACCTTCCTGGACTCTTAAATGGGCAGAAGAGAGCGGTTTCCAATTATTTACCCAGGACCAAAGCCTGCGGTCTTGCCTCGGGCTTTGAAAGGCACAAGTCAGCTACAGAGTTCAGGAGACCCTGCAGTTCGGCAGCTTAGGAATGCTTTTAAAAATGGGATGTGAATAGCAATACAGATGTTCATTGTAGCTATTTGGAAAAAAGAAAATGGGGAAGGCGGGAAAAAATTATTCAAAGCGAAAAGTTTTCCTGACTGTATTTACGTATTCCTCAGCTAGTTATTTATGAGTGATATGTTTCTCAGCAAACCTAGAAATTAGAAAGTTATAAAAAATACCTTTGGAATCATTTTAAAATACTTTTAGAGCTACGGAAATAGCCTGAAATGTCATTTTGCAAGGGCACGGAGGTCTTGACTGCATCTGTGATTTCTATCAAGTGGGGCTTGAAGACAATGAGGACATTCACATGAGTAAAGATGATAAAGGATTCGTTCCAAAATGCTGAATTGTTCATTATAAAACAAATTATACAAGTTTCCCCTGCAATTTAAAAGCCCTAATGTTTTACACACCAACAACTCAAAATCAGTAAGTCACTCTGCACACAGTCTATACATGCTTGGAATTAAATATCCTCAAAAGCACAGTTACTAACCAAAAATGCATAAATTGAATACATAAATGCTTGACAGAAGGAAGTCAAAGCCACGTTCAAGTAGCCTGCAGACAAAGAATTTAAATCTGAAACACAGGTCCATTCACATGAATTATAAATGAGCCAGTAAAGGCTCCAGAAAGACCTTTAGAAGACCCAGAAAGAAGACCCCCGGAAATGCTCAGAAAAACAAACACATGCCCTCACAAAGCTGCAAAGTGGATTCTTCTTATATCCATTGTCTAGAAAATTTAAGTTAGGAGTTCATATAGGTCAGCTAAAAAAGTTTTAAACTTCTTTCCACTCCCTCCTGCTGCTTCATTATAATTTTTGCTTATTACCCTGTCTCTGCAATAATAAAAATATAATTTTAATTTATTCTCCATGCTTTCTTGCTGGATTTCCTAACCTGTCCTTCAGTGCAGTTATGAGTAGAATTCATTCCCAAAAGGGGATGAGAGGCAATAAACTTATTTTAAAGATGACTACTCTTCTTTTATGTCATGATTGGAAAGTACCTTCAGTCACTAAACCTGTTCCTCTGTACTTACCCATCTTAAAAAAGTGCAATATAATGGAGCTTTAAGATCCTCTTTTCTAGCATAACACTGAAACTAAACATGTTTAAATCTTGAAGCAACAAAACACTGCTTAATTAGATAAGGTGCAATGTAAACAGATGGGGTTTTATCTAGCCTAACATGGGAAGTCTTAACATGAGACTCACAATCTGGTCCAGTAATGGGTGACTGTGCCCACTCATTTCCTTCAAGCTAAAATTTATATAAAAACTGGCAATACAGTCTGCAAACCCATCTAGGACATGGAGATATCCTCAGAGCAGCACTGACAGCCTGCACTCCTTTCTCTGCGCCTAGCAATCTGTAACAGCTTTGGGGGAGTTACAGGGCTTTTCTCATGAACAGCAAAGTAACAGTGCAGTTATAAGTCCCTGAACTGTGTATTTCCACCGCTTTAGGCTTACAGCACCATGCTGCATGCGACACATATCCACTGCCTCACTGTTTCTAAACACGACACGAACAAGATATATTTCTTACTTCAAATATGGAAGTTCTGAAAAACCCTAAAAGTCGTCTGTAATTTTATGAAAGAAAGAGGGTTCTTTATATTATTAAGGGAATTCTATGCCATCATGAGGAGGATTGAATTAGAGATTGCTATGATAGCCACTAACTTTACCTGCATACAACCTTCTTCCACGTGCCTGAACTGGAGCCCCCCAGTTACGCAAGGTGAGTTTGCTGCTGTGACTGGACTAAGGGCAGGCTCCGATGAGGAACCCCAGTGAGATGAGGACACCACTGCCTTCTTTGAGCCCCACTTCCAGCTGGGAGCTCAGCCCCTGCTGCAGACCACCCTCTCCTCCCGTCTGCCGGCACTGCCAGACGTGGAGCCAGGCCTCAACCTGCCCATCTCATGGGGCTTAAGCACTTCTTGACATTTAAAAAACGCAGGGAGCCGAGGCCCCCACGCAAGGAGGCCACCTTGCTAGGCGCACTGAGGAGCAAAACCCGCAGCCCCGGCACGGCCCCTCTGAGCCACCCTCCACACGTGCTGGAGCAGGATGCATTAACGTGCTTCCTGCTTTCCGCACGCCTGCGCGTGCCACACAGGTCCCAATCCATCACACTCTATATCCCCTGCTTTGACATTCATGCTTGCAGGTAAGAGGGGTCTGCTCGAATACTGAACACACTGCACCTGGAAGGGGCTGAGAAGACTACACTGGCGATCATTTTTCCCTGGGATCAAGATAAATTATGATTTGATGAAAATGCTCATGCGTCTGATTATTTAACACCTAGCACAGCCTCAAACCTTTCCAAAATGAAAAATCAGCATTAGCAAGAAATTTTGGAGTCTATTCTGAAACCTTACCATACCGCAGAGCGCACAAGTAACAGGCAACTGCCCTTAGCGTCAGTATTTTGATATGTGCACCCAACAGGTGCCCCCTTCTCCACAGACACTTCTTATGCTCTGCAGAAATTATAAAAATGATTTTGCCTAAAACTAAATCATTGCTGCAAACAGAGCAACTTCAAAGATATTCCTAACCATCCTCACCAGAATAAAATACTATTCCTTACCAGTAACATTTATCTCCTGAAAATAAAATCATACACTGCGGACTAGAAATCTCAGCAAGTCTGCTCCAGAAATTAATTTTAACACTATTACTCAAAAGGGATAGTGAGTCTTTGCATGTTTTTCTCCTAATGATTTTTTGAGTAACTGTTTAACTGTTCAGTGCTTATGGTCTGCAGGGGGATATCTATCCAAGAAACGCATATTACTGTGGATCACCTCAATTACAATATTCTAACGCACAGATTTAATAGCATGTCTGAGAATTGGGCTCATTGTCTTTAATCAAACTCATATTGTTCATGTTGTAAAAATTCATATGTTTATACAGGAGGTGAATTAGGCTCATAGCCTTAGTCTCCAAGTAACAGACAGATCATTTGTTATGCTAAAGAGTACATCTTAAAAACTACTCTATGTTTCTAGAGTGGAAACATCTCATTCAAATGTGAGGTTATCTCACAGACTGCTTGAGGCTTGTTTGCCCTGGAATTTTACTTTTTAAAAGCTCAGGCATGCAAGCCACTGAGCTTGTGCTGTTATGGAATAGGTTTTTACTGAATACTCACAGGCTTCGTATTTTAAATTGTACCATTTTACAGCATATCAACCTCCAAATCGACAGCCTTGCCTCCCTAAAGCCACCTCCTTCTCCCTTTGCACATCAGGCCTCACGATTACCTGTGTCATCCGGACATGACGGGTCAGGTCAAAGCTCTCACCTGGAGTCTTCAGCCAACACCCCTGCCCTGACCCCATGCCCAGCCACCAGGCACGAGGGAAAGGGAATAAAGGGAAAAAGGAATAGGCATACTGGAATGGAAATGGGGATTTCTTAAAGCAAGCCGCTGTTTGTGCAAGGCATGTAGGATCATCAAGGATCATCATCAGGGCTACATTATTTTGGAAAATAATCTTAGAAGGAAATACTGCCCCAAGCTGCCCACGTCACAGCATCACTCAGGAGCGAGCGCTTTGAAAGAGGGTAATACAAGGTCTGTCCTAGATAGTCCTGCATAGTTCTGGATTTCAAAGAGTCTTTCCTTGCTGGTCACCAAACTCCAACATTTGATATGCAAAACTACAGATAAACGGAAAAGAAAAAAAAAAAAGTACTGCAGCATTCTATAAATTACAGAATATATTGAACACTGAGGCAAGGCAGAAGCACTGACGTCATAACTTTCATACTCCACGCTGCATGGAGCAAGAAGCAGAAGTGTACTCTGCAAGGTAAACAAAAAATTTTGGTGTTTTTTTTTTCTTCATTTTGCACTGCAGTCATCATTAAGTGAATTTATCTGCAGCCTGGTCTAAGTGCACTTGCAGAGGAACATCACACAAGTGCTAGGAAAGCTTGCCTCCAAAATGCTTAGCTGTAATAAAATTGTAATAACAGTTTCATCTTGCAGCTGAGCTAAGGAGAGCTGAAATATAGGCACATAAATCTAAACTGAATTTGTAAATACTTGAATTCAGGATTCCTTTGGAAATTCACAGGGGAAACTGAAGTCTGAATTCCTGGTTTGAGATTCTGTGCTTTCATTAGCCCTATTTTCATTTCCTCTTTTGCCGTATCTTTTTTTCAGCTGTATAAACAGATCCTAGAAATACAAATGGAGGGTTCCACTTCTATTTGTTTAAAATAGAAGTCTTTAAAAAAAAGAAATTCAGAAATCCATGCTGGGATCAGTAGTGGTCCCTTTAATATTCCCATAAATATATAAGAAACACCTTTCCTGTAGTCTAAAATTATACACAAGACACTGCTACACAAAATGACTTAAACATACGTATATACTGCCTACATGTGAAATTCTTACTTTCACCATGTGGATGTTCTTACATTTTCCAGATAGCAATGCCTGCATGTGCCAGTGATTCTTCTCATGGAACAAACGCTATCAGACATATTAGTAAGTGCAATATTGCTGCAGTAGGCGTAAATAAACAGAATTGGGGGAAAAGGGTAATGCATTCAGCTGAAAAACATACTGTGGTGCAACTGAAAAAAACAAAACAAAACAAAACAAAGAACAAAAAGCAGGCCAAGTCCACATACACAAAAACCTCATTCTGATCCCTCTATACTCCACTGAATCCGTATTCTTAACCATAAGGGGAGCCAGTATTTACTGCATATGCATGTTTTTAATGAGGAATCTCAATGTAAGGATTTTAGTGCATCTTTAGCATCATCCTCTATTCACTGCAGCATCACGGCAGGGGCTCGAACTCCAAGACGAGTTTACTCCAAAACTTGCCTCTTCTTTTACATGAGGAATCAGTTCCTCATGTACAGAGCCCAGACAATCCTGTGAGATTGTTTTATTTTTATTTTTTTTTAAATAAAAACTTGTCACAATTTGAAATGCTAAAGCTCTACTTTGTAACACTGGAGTACTACGAGGAGGGGGACCTGCTCAGCTGAGAGCCCCTCTTCTAAAGTCTTTAAGATCATCTCGGCATTTCGACAGCTCCGATGCCTGCTTAGCATTCAAGTACCACAAGCACCTATGAACTGTCCCTCGCAATCGATGGAGGGGAAAAACAAGTAAAACCACTTTTATTTTAGTAGCTGGAGAACTGAGGAGCAGAAGAATTAAGTGACCTATCCACGGTTACGCAGCAAACCTGCTAGCAGAGAATCACAAAGCCAAGCAAGGGATTTTCAGCGCTGCTGCCGCACGGGACCCCCCTTTATTTCTTTCTGAGAGGAAAGAGCTGTTAAAATTAAAGCGTAATATGCATCATCCACCCCAAATGCACAAAAACGCACGCAGCAGCAAAAGGGACAGAAAATGCAGTCTTGACAGCACAAGCCACCAGAAGGCATGGGGAATATGATACCAGCATATTACATTTAGCAAAAATCCTGATTTATTTTTCCTTATTACGCTGACAGAAAGCCATTTCAGTTGCTTAAGATGTAAAGGTATTCCATCGTTACTCACCTACTGCTACACTTTAATATAACCATAAGATTAACTTGAAGTATCATTCTGAAAAATACAATCACTGTTGAATTATTTTTCCCTAATTGTATCGATGTTTACTTGGACTACTAACTTGCCTTTGCTTCAGTTAACCCCTCTAATCACAATTTTCAAGCTAGTAAAAAGCAACAGCAAAGTCACACAGAAATTTCTGTGTGCATTAGCTGATTCAGTAAATAAATAAATAAATAATGCTGGTAGCAAAACAGCTTAGCAAAAATAAAAAAGTCTATTCAACTATTTGCTCTATAACAGTCTATTCAACTATTTTATAAATTTTATCCCACTGAATGCAATTAGACAAGCTAACATTTAGCCCATAGTTTCAAAAAGCAGCAGAAATGGCTCAGTCCTTCCCTTAACTCCTTCTCTCCCATTTTCCTTAATTGGTACCAGCATCATTTCTTGCAGCACTGTGAGAAGGTCGCCCCTGCCTTGGGGGTCATTACTTGCGTAGCTTTTTATAGTCAAAGACAGTTAGTCTGGGGCTAACAGGGCCTCTGCCAGAAAAAGCTGAGTGACAACAGTGAAGGATGAAAGAAAAAGAACAGAAATAAATGAAGAAGTCAGGAGAAGAAAAGGAAGAAAAGGGGTATTGGCCCTTCAGTGTTACATGGCCCATTTTATTTTAAAATGGGGATGTTTTAAAACCATTTTCTATACATTTTAACCTTTTTGCCTTTGGATTTTTCAAGCGCTTTACTTTTTATCTTATGTGCTACAGGACATTCTCCTAGCAAATCTTTGGGATTGTTGCAAACTTGCTACCAGATTTAGAAACAATAAACTACATCCAGATGCCCTACTCTGTGCAGCAGGAGGGACTTCTACCATGTGCTCTGCTTTGTAAGAGCTGGGCAGCAGGATCTTCCTAGATGTTCCCTTCCCTGCTGCAAGGGAGTAACTATAGGAAAGGCAGTGATGGAGATAGCTTGAAGAATCAAATGAGGATGGAGAAGCAGGAGCCAGCGGAATGGAAATACACGGGACGTAGGGGAAAAGATCTGGGGCCAAAAGTAGCATTTCACTTTGAGGGAAAGGGAGTAGCGCCTTCCTCCTGCCAGCCTGCTCCATGCCAAGGAGCCCCAGCAAGCACGTCTCCAGAAAATCCGGGTATCTGCGAGGATTTATGCCATGATCATCAGAACACGCTTCTAGAGCCAATCTCAATGTCCCTGCGTTGTTTATATGGTGGCC
>NW_010587123.1:0-26848 GCF_000705375.1 Tinamus guttatus | reverse complement strand
ACATGCACACCAAGGTGTACTCGCCCCGTGTGGGATTGAGGGGCCAGGAAAAGCAAGCAGCAAGCACGTAATAACACGGCCGAGACTCTTCACCATGACCGAAAGCACGAGGACGCTCATCTACTGCATTTCACCCAACAGTCGGTTTCCAAGCACAGCCATTACCTTAAACGAGGCAGACATTTAGCACAGTATTAGACACTTTCGATGCTTGTTATGTGCCAAACGCCTAGTAAATTGCATTTAAATCCTCAACTTTTTTTTTTGGGGGGGGTAGATGACGATGTTAGCAGTATCACTCTGCTCACAGAGATATCAAAGAAAATATAAGGTTTAATAAGAGCCTACAAGTAACTTAGCCAGTAGCCTAGAGAGAGCCTTCAGATTATGCGACTATTTATTTATTCATTTATCTTTTGGCAGCTACAGGAAGTATCTTGCAGTAGACTTGCCCCAAAACCAGCAAAGTGTCACCAGAGCCTGGGACAGGATCACACATTGCCACCAGAAGGTTATTTTTTGGCATCCAGGATCCCACACAGGCACGATGAGCCTGGGCAAGCCGGCGGCAGGATGCAAGCGCTGTCCCAGGAATTGGGAAATTCCTGGGGAGTTTATTCACAAGGCATTAAAGTGAACACGCTTTAGCCGGGAAAACGCTTACAAAATGTTCATCACTGGCAGCATTAGTGCTGGCACCAGCTCGCCCACATGAATTGCTTTTATGAGTCTCAAATGAGTCTCGTGTATCTGCTTTAACACCACTACTCCAGAAATGCTCCTAAGGGAGCCTATTCACAAGAAAATTAACAAATGGGCTGGAGGGAATGTAAGGCACATCTTCAAATTGAGCAGAGTGGCTTTGATACTTTTATAGCATTGCATCAAGAAACCAGATTATTTAATTCTGGCACTCAGGTTCTGTGCTGAGCCCGTCACCTTGGTCTCCATCCAGCATCACAGCCTGCTTGTACACTGAGCCCTTGAGCTTTCCAAGGCATTGCACAGCAACCTTAAGCACAGCAATCACCACTCAGATACAATACATCCATCCTGCCATTGCACCATTAAAATGAATCAGCCTCAAGATACGCTTTTTAATACTGGCTGCTTGTGATGGATTCTGACCATTCTGTAATGTCAACCTTATTACCGTGTTATTTACTGTGACTGTGCTGGCTTAGGCTAATAAGGTTCCCCTTGTCGGGGGATAAATTAGGAGTAAAAAAAATACAAGAAGGCAAAGAATGGTTTCAATCTGGGAGACTGGTTTATCATGCAAAGATGAAGGAATTGAGAGCAACAACAGCAACAAAAGCCAGCTGCAGAAAGAAATTGCCCCAAACCTGGTGCAATCACACAAGGTATTATACAGCAACCTGGTATCCTATTGCTGTCCTATATCAAGTCCATCATCTTTTGCTCCACTTTGAAGGGGATATTATAGCAGCAGGACTCAGCTGCTGACGCTTTTCACCAGTTCTCTCAGGTCAGTCCTCTGGGGAAAGGAAAAAGGAAAAAAAAAGACAAGACGACAAGTGTTTTTTTCCTGTTCCCCGTACTAATCTTGCCTATTTGCACTGGAGAACTGATTCTGTGCAGTGCAGGTTCAGCATGGGGGCTGAAGCATTTTCTATAGAGATGGATGTGCCCATAGAAGCCAACCTCATTTTCAGATATTGAATGTTCTCAATTAGCTCCCTGGGAACCACACTAACGACCATATAATCAGCTGAGATTTTGATTAACCGATTCAAGAGATAGCTCTAAGTCTCTTCTGAAAGGAATAGAATGATTGTGTAAAAATTATATGTCTGGCTCCAATTATTTGTCTCTCAAGAGCACAGACACTTGGTAGATTTTGTTCTTTCTGTCTGTATTGAAGTTTTTGAAATGCTGGCTTATGCTTCTTGATGTCACTCATATCATGCTTCTCCTTTAAGCAAAGGAACATGCCTGGCCAAGACTGGTGCTTGGCAGCTGCGCTCAAATAGCTACAAGACATCCCAGCCTGGCACTGTGCTCTTCAACTATTATCTTTTCTGATCCATAAACACACATCTTGGATTGCCTTGCAGGGCTGTCACTCCAAGCCTCTTGCTTCAATTTAACATTTTAGCACTTTTCAGTTTAAATACAATACAGTTTTCTTGCTTTAAAAAGCAGGTCCTGATCATGAGCAGGATAAATATCAAGTCATGGAATCAGAGCTGTGAGGCACATGGGCATTTCCTGCAGCAGAGCAACTCCCAATGCACCAACAAGCACCTGCTTTGCTTTCTCCTCACTCAAGGGAAACACAAGTCTCGATGAAAGTCATTGGGTTTTACTGTTGGACCTGATGCTGCAGTGCCCTTTTTTTTTTAAATAGGGCTCTTCTGGGAAGAGAAACATATTGAGATCTTGCATTAAAAGCATTGAAGTGACAAAAATGTCTAATATTAGTATTTGAATGACACGGGCTTTCAAACAGTGGGTAGCTTTTTGGTTTAAGCCCCAGTCTTGCAAATGTAGTCATGCGTTTTTTTGAAGGAGCAAGTGAGCAGGGCTGGTAGCATTCCAGGATCAGGTACCATTGTGTCTACCTGTGTCAGCTACAGCACAGGCTCTGCTATGGAACTTAAGATGGAAATAAAGTCAGATTTGGGGGGTTTGTTTGTTTGTTTTTTACTAGTAGAAGAAACAAATCTAGTGGTAAAATACAGGGAAAAAGAGTGCAGGGATTTCCTTCTTCCTCTACTTTTGTTTTTCCTGCCAGTTGTCTCTCCTACATCCTCAAATCTAGCACTGTTCTTTTGGGTTCTTCCTGCACTACATACAGCTTCAGTGAAACCAAGCTAAATGCCAGATATAAAAGGAGGAAGAAGCTGATTTAATTTTAATTCATGCTCTCAGTGTCTCAACATTTGCTCGTGGCAATTAGCACATCCTTGGGCTGAGCTCTGAACAATTAGTTTGTCAACTCTGTTGTGCTGTACAAGATTAAAGAATAGTCAAACCTACAGAAAACTGCTAGAAAATGGAGACTTGCTCCCCAACACCGGCAGCAAAAATGAGAATAAGAGACAAAAATATAAGCAGCAATGGGAAATTGCTTTGTTATAACTATAAGGGTGGAGACAGCATCGATGTGAAGGAGATATGAGTTTATGGCTTTATGTAGCAAAAGTGCTCTGGTGCCGATGTGTTGGATTACATTGAATCCATCACCTAATGAAGGGTATATATTACGCACTTAAATAAATCAGATCTCAATCATTTTTTGACACTTGGTAGAAGGAGAGTGCTGAGAACAGGTTGGTCACATGTGAGAATTGCCCTCACGATGCTCTCGAGATCCTTTTCTGCCCAGGTTACCAGCTGAAGCACAAAGCACAGCTTTAACCCACCACATCATGCTTGTTTGGAAGCTGTTCCCTACTTAATATTCAGGAGAAAATTTTAGCTACTTTGCCTTTATCTCTGGCCCCACTAGAACACTGTATTTCTCATATGTGAGATCAAAAGAGAAATCTTCACAGCTCAGGGAGCACGGAGAGCTGCAGGGCTCCTTCCTTCCGCAGTTTTTGTCAGGCAACATCTGCCTGGCCTCTCAACTTACACCAGCATCTCCCGTGCACAGCATCTCCTCCCACATTTTGGAGGCTTCTCATCATTTTAGGCCATTAAGCTTCTTTGCAGCAAGCATTGAGTCTTGCACGCTTGCACAGGGTCAAATATGAAGCAATCGCTACATCTGGGCATCAACACAGCCAAGCTAAGAAACAAAATTTATCTACACAAGCAATGAGTCCTATTCGAGACATGAAAACGCTCCATGTTCAGAGGACAGAGAACATGCTGATTAAGTGACACCTGCCATTTCAACATCCTGAAGACTGAACCACTGGTCCCAGGAGCAAGAAGGACAAATATCTCAATGGCCTCACTGGCCTTCAACAAGGACGTTAAAGGATGAAGGACCACCAGCAGCCAGTTACAGTTGCACTAGCCCTAGGAATCTCTTTCTTGTTTATGTTCCTTATTAGCACTAACAAGATCTTAACAGCTTTTCCCACACAACTAACAGCAAGTGAAATATAGACTTGTACCTCCTCGCTTGCTCTGCTTCAATCAACCTTAAATAAGCAACTACAGAGAGACCCCTAAGGAACAGCTGTTCTAACCATGACAACCCAAGGCTGAACAGGATCTCCAATTGCTCCAGTTTGCTCACCAACAGCACCTTCCTACCAACAGCTCTGCTTTCTAACTGCAGCCACTCAAATTCTTCATGGCGGGACCAGGTATAGTATGTGCCAAAGCAGACAACATTGGTAAGCTGTCAAAGGAAGCAATTTACCACGTCGCTATATCTGATTTTGAAAAGTTGGACTGAAGAAAGGAGAGGGAAGGTGCTATTCTTTTTCTAAAGACAGCTTTGGGAAAACCGTTCAGTAAAAACAAGGGGAAAAAAAAAAAAAAGCCACAAACTTCCTTGTGACCTGCATATGAAAGGATGATGCACATAAGCACAGAGACCTCTGCACCATGGTAAAAAGGTTCTTCCCAGTAATCCCAGGATTTACTAGCCATGTGTCTCTGCAAGGGAGCAGTCTCTTTACATTCCCCTTAGAGGTTCATTCCTTGCTGCATGTGAGTTCGCTATCTGCCAATATCAGGCGCTGGTCCACTTATATCTCCTTCCCCCAACACTACCGCTTCATGCTCTGGGAAACTGAGGGCCATACGCATCTGCCAGCACATCTAGAAGTATCAATTTAGACCCTCTAGCTTTGCCTCTACTCTGAGGCCTTGTCCACAGTTGTACTCCTAATACTTGGAGTCACTGTGTGCTGGAAATGCCTTTCAGATCCTCTCAGGTCCCTGGAGCCCTTGTTCATGAGTGCTCAGTCAATTCATCTCCAAAGAGCTTCTTTCATCTTGTGTCTCTCACTGCTCTCCTCCCACACTTTTTTTCCTGCCCTTTCAGGAGGGCTGTTATTCACGATGACACTGCAGAACTGACCCGGAGCATTTTCTGGTGCAGCATACTCAGCCATGACCTCAAAACAACTTTGTACAAAATCTTGGTAAAAGCTAGCTCTCTGCTACACCACACACTGCTGTCCTTTTAGTGGAACAGAAAAGGCCACAGGCCTCTTAACATTTGGACCTTTGTGTCATGCAGCTCAACTAGTGACAGGACATGGCTCAGGAATAACCTTTTGGAGGCAGAGCCAGCAGAGCTGGCCCCATTCCCCTCATCTTTAAGGACAAGCTCCCTTCATACTGCCAGCAACCTTGGGTCAGGCCCTGCTTCTGCCCTTGCCAGGAAGATTGGGATGGCTCTTCGAGAGCCAGGGCATCCTCTGCTAGCAAATGTTCCCAAACACTGGCTCCCACATCCACGCTAACTCTGCCTCCTGTTGCCCAATGCTCAGTGGGTCAAGGTATGGAGAAGGCAAGGCGAGTTCACCTGGCCAGAACAAAAACACAGATAATCCAAGTGTGGGACAACAAAAAAGGGGACAACACAAACAAATACCCCTGGATTTTTTTACCAAGGGCAGGGCCTGGCTCAGGTGGTCCATGCTCACATACCTTCTCACAGGGCAGAGGAGGCTTGTGACCCACTGCCACTACCTGCAGAGGCAAAATTCCAGCTAAGAGTACCTGGCATCAACTGCTCCTGAGCCTCTGATTTTGGGAGCCACATGTCACACAGTTTCCCTGATCCTGTGTACAAGCAACACCTGTCTCTCTTCTGCCTTAAAGGTCTTTTCTTTCCCTCTTTGCCTCCCTCATTTCAGCTATAAAAACACTTTGAGGAGCCTTGCAGCCCGAGCATAAAACAGGTGCCCTGGAGCCCCCATCTTCTCCCCACTGACATTGGATGTACACCGAGCTGCTCAAGCTAAGCCGAGCCCGGGAAGCAGCACAGCTGCACTGGCACAGCACCGCCCGGGCTAACGGGCTCCACTGCTCAGCAGGACTAATTAGTGCCACTTCACCAGCATCGTCACACAGCCCCCTCGCTGCAGCTCCCTCCCTGCAGCCCCCCACACAGCTTGGCCTCCACTACCTCCTACGCAGG
Organism: Tinamus guttatus; assembly: GCF_000705375.1. Next base: position 20,772 of record NW_010587123.1, on the reverse strand, counting down.
ACAAATTACTGATGTTCTTTGCTGCCTCGATTATGCCCCATCACATCCCGTCCCCCTGCACCTCCTGTGCTGCAGAGTACACCCAGATTATTCTCATTTATTATATAGCTCTCAGTGGTTTCTGAATATTCATGCTGGGGGAAGAATCTGGTTCCATATTTTCAGAAAGGTGGCTGTTCCATACTCAACAGCACCCAGTCATATCTCCTATATATCTCCCATTCTTGCTCCCTTGAGGATACAGCCCAGCACGACATCCATGGAGTGCAGAAGATCACAGCCTGGTGAATTTTCACATGCTGAAAAACCCAGTTGTTCTCCATTCTCCGTTTGTGACAATCCTCCAGCAAAAGTGACAGTCTGTGGGAACTGCTAAGAGCTGAGAATGAATGCTACTTCTCTTAATTATACTACATGCAAGTTCGAGTCGTTCCTAGTATTTGCCACTGGAGAGAAGAGCTCACTTGGAGAGAGGGGGTGAAAATAAAGTAATTAAAATAATAGCTATGAGCCTAGCTGAGATAATAAATGACAATGCAGTCGAATGCTAATGCCGAGTTCTTCGTGGACATGTACAGCTCAGCTCAGAAGTCTTGCTCCAGTGAGCAGATCTCTCCCCAAAGGTTTGTCCTCTGCAGCTATGAAAAATGTATGAGATACAAAAGGAGTTTTTAAAATCCCTTGCTAGGACTAAATTAGTTTGGTCAACAGCCGTGTCTGACCTCCTCCTTTCCCAAGGACTGAAAGGCTTTCACTTTCTCATCTTGACAAGGGGATGCAAAGCCCTGTTCTTTCTTGGCAAGCCATGACTAGTGACTGTTGTCTTCCCAGCTGGGCCATCAGTGTGGCAAGTGGGCATGCCACAGGCAGGGGGAGGTCTGAACAACACTGTGAGTTGGAGGACTCCTGCAAAACTACTTAGTTACTCTGAAACAAGCCAGAAAGCAAAAGAACACAGTCTGGAGGTGGAGTCTTTTTGGAGGAAACAGCCAGCAGCAGAGGTGATCCTGCCACACACTGTCCTCAGGCTCCTGAAGGGCTGATAGGCTTCGACGAGCAAACCATAATCTCACAGGCTCATATTTTGCAGCACCGCTTCACAAACACTCATGCACATACACACATGTGTACACCTGCACAAGCGCTGTCTGCATCCCACTGTTTGGCCACTGCAAGGACATCCATATCCTAAGCCAGCAAAACACAGGGTGGGCACAGCTTATGCCAGCAAAAGCTTCCAGGGGTAAAGCACCATCTGCAGACTTATTCAGCTGAATATTTACCCAAAGACTCCTGTGAACACTGACCTGCTGGCTTAGGGTCAGCGCTGTCAGCCCAAGACATAGCAAGCAGACATGGTGGTTTGCTTGAGCATCCCACTGGGGGCTGCCCCCAGCACACATCCCTGGAGCCACCTTTTCCCACTGCAGCCCACTTACCATGCGCTCAAGGGCAGGGTTATAAATACTGTTTCAAGGAACTGGAAAAAACTCAGAAATGTGGGTGTCAAAAAACAAATTTAATCAGTCCACACCTCATGAATATTTCAGCCCATCATCCTTGAAACTGCAGCTTTTTAAAACTTACAGTTTTCCACGACATTTTCCTTCTAAAATTGATTGGTATCTTTGGAAAAGGTAAGAAAGTGGTTAAATTATTCTACAAATACAACTTTCCAGGTGAAAAATTGAAGTTTTCTAAAGCCCTACTTTGCCATGAAACCAAATATATATATACACACCCACACATAAATGCATGTGTGTTGATATATAATTCACACAATTGCAGTATCACTGATATTATTAGCACTGTATCATTACCACCCCATCACTCTTCAGGAAGCTTTCCCATAACGCCCTGCTGAAACCTCTGGAAAAAAATCAGTTAAAAACAATGGTAGAAAGACACCCATTGAGCTCCTTCTTTGGCTTCATGCTTTAGGCAGGAAGGAGGGAAGCAGGGCCACTGGCATTAGTGATGGAGAGAAAATATCACTTTATTACAACTTTTAAGCAAGGTCTTTGAATGATGTTGCCAAAAACTACTGAAATACATGACAGTCTTTAAACATTTTTGCTGCCAGATGAAATAACTAGCAATCATGGGGGTTATAGCACAATCCATGTACTACAAGGAGCCTCCTCTAGCTTTCCAACATCATTGCAGCTATGAGACTTTTCTTAAGAAAAGAAGGAGCATCAGACAGGACCTATGTTAGCTAAGGATTCTCAGGTGGCTTCAGGAGAAGACTAATCTTGGGAAGCACTAATACACTAAATGAGTTTCAGGTCTGCAGCAATAGCACTAGTGCTGTCCCATAGCTACATATGTTCATACGTCACTGCCGTGGTAGCAGTCCTTGCCCAACATGCCACATCATTAACCTCCTCCAAACACTTTCCATGCAGTTAGGAAGAAAGAACAGGCTTCATTAATGAGCCCAGGCTATTTTTGAACATCTCATTTCTGTGAAGCATCCCACTTATTGCACCTTATTGACAAGATACTTTGCTAAGAGACTGCCGTTCTAGAAAGCAAAACACAGCTACGATACTTCTGCATCATTAAACCAATCCTCCTTTTCCCTCCAGCAGCCCATGTTTCTTCCTTCTCACCATCTCCCCAGGTAGAGCAAATCAAAAAGCTAATATAGACATTCACTTTGCCTACTCCAGTAAGACTGTTCCTAAAAATACTCTGCAAAATTGAATCAGCATTTTGTAATTTAGCAGGTTAAAGCAATTATTAATAATCAACAGGAGCATAATTTTCTTCATCTAGAGCTACTCCAGCTGTAATGCAATTTCAATAGCAAACTATTTTGCCCACTAAGAAAACATGATGAACACAGAGAAAAGTGCACAGAAAAAAGGAATATCAAAACCAGCCTTAAAAATAAACTTCCTCTTTTTATGAGCAAGCAATTCTAATTCAAACAGCCTTTGGAAAGAAACTAGATTTTGTCCCCACTTTCCACTGTAAAATGGAAAATGTGAAAGAAAAGAGGGCACTTGCATGATATTGCGGTCCGTCATTTAATTGCCCTGTGTAAAACTCCCTGCTAATTATGAGCAGGTCAATAATCTATGCAAGTCTTAAGTGAAGTCAGTAGAAACCATTTAGGAAATAGCAGGAACTGACTAGAGGAAAACAGCGTGGGACAAGGGAGTTTCCTACCAGCCTACCACCAGCTTCAGATCTACAGCCCAGCAAAAAGTATGTTGAGGTGTTTATTTTCATCTCCATTCAATTTATAGCAAAATTCACAAGTATACTTTTGTTTAAGACGCACAATGAAGTAGGTTTTCTGGAGATCAAGATAAAAAATGAGGAATATTTTCTTCTTCCAATTTGATAAGCTTGCTGTGGGGGCCTATGCTTTCTGAATCAATAAACAAGGGCCAATTCATGCAAAGACGTAACTTGGAAGCATGACCAACTCATTGCTTTTTCTTCCAGCCAAGAACAGCAGATGCTCCACAGCTCTGTGGAAGTAGGGAAACTTAATGGGTATTGATGATGAGATGAAGCCAACTTAGCAAAATTAAAACATGACTCAATTGCCAGGACTGCCCACATGCAGGAGCTGCTAAGCAGAGTCCTGGTCATCACAGAGCTGCTTTACATCCCTAATTCCAACCTCAGCCAGTCCAGTCTGTTCCCACACAGCTGGCGCTATGAAGAGAAGCTCAAGGAGGAACATCCTGATAGATTCTACATCTGACTATTTCACATACACACATAAAAATATTTGCAAATATTTCCACTTTCTAACCCCAGAGGTTGCATTGCTCTTTGATTTATTGCTACAGCAACATGTCCTGCATTGCACTTCGTGCTAAGTATAACACCTGTATTGCTCTTTGATTTATTGCTACAGCAACGTGTCCTGCATTGCACTTCGTGCTTCCAGCAGAGCCATGGCAGACCAACCATCCTGGTCAAGAAGACAACATAACAAAATGTGCAGCTCAGTCTCTTCTGCAATGTGTTTTCTACATACAACATCACACAACATTTAGTAGAGGCACATTCTCAGAAGATACTCGAAGTCTTTGGGTAGCTCTGCTTCAGACTGTCCCACAAATGTGAATATGGTAAGCACTCAATTTTCAGAAAAATAAAGAAATTCAAACTAGTTTTGGAATAAAATTAGATGACTGTTCCTACAATCTGGGAACAAGTCTATGGAGTCCCACTATGTAGTCCCACTATGCAGCCCAGGATTCACCCAGGTCAGCCTCAGTTTCTCTGGTATCAGAAGGCAACCAGGGAACCAACCAGGCTATTATTTTTTTAAGCATTTACTGAGCAACTTCTCATTTGAAACTGGATTCTCTTTTCATGTGCTGTTTTGGACAGATATTTTCTCTCTAGAGGAATTATCATATTAGAATATGACTCAAAGCTGACTTTAATTTGTATTTTCAAACAGCCTCACTATTCACGCTTTTGAAGACTGGCTCCTCTCAGAAAGAAGAAAAGCTCACGGGCTCCGTCCTTGACGTCCGTGCCCACGCGCAGCTGCTACTTACTGGCAGGGGACCCAGCAGGACACCAGGGACCCCGTGCTTTGCCTTCATCACAAGCCACTTCAGCACTACGTGGGTGTCAAGGACTTCACAAACATCTCAGATCCCAAAGAGAAACATGGTCAGAGAGAGTGGTGAGGGGTATGTGGCAGAGACGGGTACAGAGCCATGAAATTTTAAACCAGGGAAGTTAACATTAGTGGCAAATGGGTTTGTTTCCTTAATTTCATAGCGTGACATGGCCTGAAAACATGGAAGAGGAGAGCCTGTGTGAGCCACTTACTTGGTATTATCTGAGTCAATGGTGTGAAAGAGCTTCTCCAGTTCCTCCTCATTGAGGGTCCCATCAGAAAAAAAGGCTTGAAATTCCTCCAGGGACAGCTTCCCATCATCTGCAAGCAGCAACACAGCAGGCATTAGGGACACAGGCCAGCAGTCACCCATACTCAAGACAAGCTTGTGCAGCAAAGGGACCTTGAGGTGGGGGACAGCCCCAGGCCCACAAAACAGAGCAGGATCGCATCGTGGCAGCAGAGCTGCACATGCAGGCAGAGCCTTTTGCCGATAGTGTGTCCAGATGATGCAAGATGCTCATTAAGGGTCATAAGCCACATGGACATATACCAAGGCTAGAAGGAACAGCCCCAGAGTAGCTTTTACCATCTCCATCCAACTAGAACTCTTCTAGGCAGTGGACCTTCAAAATCTGGAAAACAACGCAATATAGTAGCCACCAAACACAAGATACATTTTGCTTCAGCTGTCTACTGTTTAACCACACAAGGACTGTGTCACCTTAATGTTGTGCCTTTCCTTTTAAAGGGACTTGATGACACACCAAGTCCATCTGCCCAGCCATACGGGCTACAGCTTGCTGGGTGCTTCTTGGCAGAGCCACTAGCAAGCAAAAGAATGACAAGGTAGGGCTTTAATAAAGACCTCCTGGGCACTAGCCACCCACATATTGACTTGCAGCAGTTTCACTAGCAAGCTCCACATGGGCTACTCATTTGCAAATGCTTCTTCTAATCCCCTCTCCAGGCAGGTTTTCAGAGGTTTCTGCCTGCAGACAGTCCATGCCTGGAAAAGAACCTCTGCTCTTAGAGTCTGCAAATTTGAAAATTTGGCCTTAAACTTTGCATATACATCCTCTGCACTGAGAACAACCCTTGACTAAAGATAAGGAAAAAGGCTGAGCATTTTTGAGCCCTCCCAGTTAGTGAAGATACTACACATGGGTGGACAAGCATCCCAGTGTCACACACTGCCTAGAGCCTTTCCACTCACATGCACAGAAGAGAAGGTACCTGGCCTGGAAATGCTGCTTACTTAGCAGAGGTTTCATTTATTATTTAATCTAATCAATTAGAAACCCTGTTGCTTCTCTTTCAGGAAGCAATGCAGGAGGACAAAATTGGCCACCTCTCCCCAGCACTTTATTTCCTCTGCAACTAAGTCAGCCCGCTGCTCTTAAAATATACCTACATTGCCAAAACACAGCCTGCTTTTCCCTGCCTGACACAGATGAAGTTAGAAGAGTGACAAATTGAGCCTAGGCCATCTCTGTAATTGGCAGACACAAAAAACTACACAGCAGGAGAACAAAAACTAGAACAGCAAGGAATAGAAGGGATACAATTTTCAGAGCAACACAATGACTATAGAGTGTGCCCAACTGCTTGGGCTGCTTTTCCATATTTCTTTGAAGCTGAGGGTAGACCAGGCAAAGGCAGGGAGTTAAAACCAAGTGCACATATGGTCAGCAGTCATCACGTTTGCTTTTCAAGGTGCAAGAGTAGATCTACAAAGAGAAAATATGCAGTGGCACAATGGCATGCAATGGTTACCAGGCAATCTTCTGGTGATGGAGGGTAACAAAGTTGACATTATTCTTTAAGCATTGAAGGCTTTCTGAAGCTTGGAACACAAATAGCCTGTGGTTCGTAACCACAAGGAGGAATGCAGGAGCAGTGAAGGATCTAGAGGAAGGAGGCAGATTCGCTTCACCTCTTTTTTTTTTTTTTTTTTTGGAAGACCTCCCAGAGCTGGCTGCCCCTTGGGAGGAATCTGAATAGGAAGAGTGCAAGTTTGAGCAGTAAGCACTGCTCGAGGTTTTCATTCCTCAACAAATAAGAGCATAGAGGGCCAGTCAGCTTAAAATCGACCACTATTTAACACAAGCTTGACTCCTTGGCTGCAAACACGCAAAGAAAAAGCATTCCAGAGTAACAAAATAATCCTTGAGCTACATATCTGCAACTTCAAAGCAGCCTTGAAGCGGGTCATTGATAGAGCCTAGAAGGCACGGAAGCCTTCAGGGAACAAGTGATAAGAGGAAGCAGACCAGGCTGGAATTTGAAAGTTAAAATTTTAAGACCAGAAAATCCTGTATAAAGAGGATTGTCCACAACTTTACTGACACACAGGTTTGAAAGCTGGTGCACATCGTGATAAGCACTGATGCAGCCTGGAGATGCGGTGCCCCAGGAACAGCCTTATCTGGAAAGTCGCAGAAAAGCGATTTTTTTTTTCTTCTAAAAGCAGAAATTTCTGCAGTTACAAAAACCAGATAAGACTTTCCAAAACCTGCTTTTTGCCAAATGTGCCTGGGTGCTAGAGATACCAAGTCTCCAAAGGAGCGGACACACGTTATATTGGAGCAGACATTGCAAATTCAAGCCCACATACTACTCGGCAGAAGCTCATTTGGAGACATCTGCCCTAAAACAAACATCTACTTGTACTTTTGATAACAGTTGTCATAGAAAAAATGATATTCCATACTCGATCTCATAAAGAAAATAAAGATTTCTTCAATTTCAAGATCTAAAGCAGCCACTGATGTTTTTTAATCCTTTTTTAGTACATTAAAGGCAAGCAGAGTAGTTTCACCTGCTTGGCCCCCTCTAAGCCCAGTGAACACTTCAGCTGCCAGCTAAAACAAACCATGGACTACGACTTGCCAATATTGCAACTAATAACCGAGAACATCAGAGAGCCCCAGCTGGGATGTTATTATTGTCACTTTGCCACGAAAAAAGAATCCGAGGCGGCTACAGGCAGCTTTACAGATTGCTCTCACGGTCTAATGCAGCAGGGGGGAAACGAAGCTAAGATCATAAATTGTCCAAAATGCAGCTAATTTGATGGCTAAGTTTTTGGAAATTCACTCAGCAGTAGAAATAGCTTAAAGCGGCTACAAGATAATGTGACTTTTCTGACTTCAATTTCACTAAGTTTATGTAAAATTATATCAAGTTGACACTGCTCATATATTACCTAGCTATATTATGAACATATTTTATTTATTTTTTACTACTGCTTACATTCTAAAACACTTTTGTCCTTGCTTAGCATTCAAGCATCATTATCCGGCTATATTTCAAACATATTTTATTATTTATATTTATCACTATATGATTTCTAAAATACTTTTAACTCTGCTTAGCATTCAAGCACCAGAGCTATTGGATTATTGTGGCTTTTGTATAAAAATGACAACTAATTTTTCTTTTTCTGGGGAAAATGAGGTGAATGTTCAGATATCCATGCTCCACGTTCAGGTGGCTGGGCCCACTTTGAGCTTTCTGTAGTGGGACTGCCCTGGTGGGACCATGCAAGGCCAGGGGCTCACAGCTCATCTGCCCCATTGCCCATGGGGTTCTGACCTCAGCTGTATCCAAAAAACACCCATAGGTACCTGGAACTGCACTTGGAGGAGCAGCTGCAACCAAAAGTCAGACTCAATACAGGAGGAAACAGGATGCAGAAGCAAGCGGGCTCCTCAGCTAGCAGAAACTCTTTTCACCTGCAGCTTTCGGAAGAATTCAGAGCATTTGGATTTGGTTTTTTCTTTGACTATATATTTTCATCTACATACTGTCCTGATGAATTTTTACACGTTAATTTCTGGCTTTGGGGAGGCCACTGACCTGCCTGGTCATCCCACACCCAAGTTGCTGATGTGTCCCTCACAGCTGAACAGATCTCATGAACCTAACAGCACACCACATGCAATGCCACAAGGCCACCAACTTGCATGGCACTGCACAGCCCTTCGATTGACAGAAAGGGAGACACTGCAGCCAAACACCTCGATCCACTTCCAAAAAACATCTGTAGGTTCATTTTTGGAACTGGGACTTACCGTCATACAGCAACCAACGTAAAAATATTCACCTCCTTTTACTCTGTATAGCAGTGTTGCTTCAGGGACAACTAAATTTACTTGAAATCAGGCCTGGAGGCTCATCTCAAATGTCAGATAAAGCTGTAAAACCCCACGAAAGCCAAAAGTTGCTGTGTTAGAAGAGCATCTCACATAGCTGTGTCTCCTCACAAGCCAGAAGGTGCCCTCATCACTGCAGTGGGGCTCCTACAAACATCTTCACTAATGAGAAGTGACACACATTATTAAAGGGAAATTATTGGAATTATAGTAATTCTCTAGTGGAAGGAAACTGCTGAACAACTCCAAAATTACTTTGGTGTGCGTATAAATTACCTAATATGCAGTCCAGATGTTTCCTTAAGGGATGGTGGCACATTAACACATATACATGGATAACTCGAGACACAGCTTGACATTGCCATCACACACACTTTTAAGAGCATCAGCTGAAGATAGGGTCAATGTCTGCTGACTTGGGTGCAAGTTATCTGCATCCAGGTGTTAACACAAACCTTTGGGATTTTGCTCTTTCCAGAATTATCATCTTCCCTTCCTATTTTCAGACCATGCCTGACAAAGACATAAGTTACATACAGCAGATGAAATGATTATCCCTTAAAAAAGACAGTCAACAACCCTTGCTAGTCATTTACCCCAGCAACAAAGATCAGCTCATTTTTAGCAACTTCAAGATACTTCTCTAGGTATCCAAGTATGGAATTCAAACAAAATATTAGGTCAATTTTGTTCTTTTGCTTTATGCTATGCGGCAAGTGATCCAGTTTTGTGCTAAGAATGGAAGTATATTTAAAATCCTTCACTGGCAACAACAAAGCAAGATGGAGTCTCCCTTTTGTACAAGGGTTAATCTTTTCAATTCTATTAAAAATTAGAAGGGAATGACTTCCACTTCAAAAAGACCACATCAGACAGCATAAGATATTAAGACTTGGGCTTTAGATTGTTATTTAATCTAGCATTTTGAGAAACACTGCATATACGAAGCAAAGTTTGGCTGGCCATCTTCCATAGGAAACTTGGCCTAGTAAAGTAAAGATTTCCATTGTAGTCAGAAACCTAATCCTTGTTCTCACCGGAAATAATGGGTGTTGCTGGAGGCTCAAGTTAACATGCCAGAGTTTTGATCAAGCTTCTCAGCTTTTTATCTTCAAATCAAGCCTTTTGTCACCCCAGATTTAGAAGAATTATATTTAATAGCAGCTATAGATAGATACCAAATGTAGGCTGGTAGGCAGGGAGACAAGAAGACTGACAAAGCACATCTTCTCCCACAGCCTTTTGAGAGCTTTATTTCTTTCAGTTTTCCAGATAATCCTCACCCTGCAGTAATGACCTGATTTAAGTGTTTTTCTTCTGTGCTCACCCAATATATAGACTGTGGATGTTGTATTACAGTTATTTCTGAATGTCTTCCAAAGAAATTCCTGCTCCCTAGTGAATTAAATACAAAGATCAAACTTTGGCAGGATACAAAGAGGCTGTCCAAATTCAATAGAGCTTTTGCTTAGTAGAGCCTCTAACAAATGCTACCTGAACATTTAGGGGATGACTGAAGTCTACAAAGCTGTTTTAATCTATCATTTTCCAACAGAAAGCAAGAGGTAACATATTCCAGTTTTGACCTCACTAGTTAGAATATTTTCTTTCAATTTAAAAATAAAATGTCAGCAGCTATTTTCAATACTTTTGCTTCACATCTGGAGTGGCACAAGCAGCAAGGTAGACACAGCTGCAGGGCCAACAGCAGGGAGAACTTAGATCTAGACTCGCAACTGTTTCATCCTCAAGGTTATTTTTCAGCTTATTTGCCCTCAGTCTCTCCTTTACACAGGCTACTACTAAATGGAGGACTCTGAACAACCATAGCCTTTTAGCACCTTTGATTTATGCGCCCATGCAAGCTGCTTCCCCTGGGAGTCCCACAGGCACAGGCCACCAGGCAGAGTTTTCCATCTCCCAACCTGCACAGTCCACACCACTGAATTCACGCTCCCAAAGGCTCTGATTCTCTGCAAGTTCAAACATTTGCCTTGTTCTCTCCATTGCTGCTCAGTTACCTTGCTTTGACTGAACAGAGTTTTTGAGTGTAACTTCCAAAGCAGCAGTAGATACCACAACACAAAACTAGGATTTCTGGTTTAGAGGAGACTAGAAGGCTGCAAGTGCCTGAAACTGTCTACTTTCAATCCCTGCTACTAGATACTCAAAATTTCCTTATTATGTAGGCAGCCTTATTGTATACCCCTTTTCTCCAAAGTTAGTCACACCTGAACCTCTGCATTTCCACACCACCACCAATCTCTCCATTAACAGAGCCCCCATTCTGACCACACTAATCATTTGCTCAGAAGGGAAAAGAGACAGCACAGCTTGCAGCTAATCAAAGACAATAAAGTTTGCCAGCAACCTCAAAGATTGTGAATTCTGATCTAAAACCTTTCTGCTTGCAAAACAGGGCTGAAAGAGAACAGAACCTGCCTAATACAGTGCTGTAAGGACAAGTAGTTTCAACAAGAAGCACCATGAACAATGGAAAATACACTAAAAATAAACAGTGGGAGGAAAAATATTATGTGGATAGGTATATTAAATTACTACATACTATTGCTGTTATTTGCCTATACAACAAATAACTAATGTCTATGCAGCCAAAGTGGAGCGTTAAAAGTAATTTTCTGAAAGGTTAATTATTTCTTTCCATGCATAATAGAGGTGCTCGGGGAGTCAGAGATGTATTTAAATCTATTAGTGATTTCTGCCATTAGGAAAGCAGAGAAGTGGGTTTTTTTTGGGAAATTTCTCTGCAGTTTCTCCCCTAAGCTCATCAAAAGGTATATCTTAAGATGTAGAAAACAGAGAAGACAATAACTGCATTACCATCCTAACAGCAGCATTCAGCAGGCTGCTTTTCAGCACTCCTAATACTTGTGTCTGCCCATGAACAAAGCTGTTCCCATGCACATCTCTCCAAAAGACTCAAAAATCGAGCCAAGCAAATGCTGCAAGCCCTAAAATAAAGGGGCGCCCATGAAGTCTTAGAGCATGGTCCTTTTTCACCCTGCCTTCCCCATGTGACTAGGAAAGGAAGCTTTCCCAGATAATCATCTCAGGCAACATCCAACTGCTGTCTCGTGTACAAACAGAACATAAGGAAAGCTGCATTAGTTGAAGAGAGAAATTAAATCAAGAAAATTGACTGAATATCAATAAGGTACTGCAAATAGAAAAGTTACATGATATGAGATGCTGGAATATGCTCACCTCATCCTGACAGAGAACACACAGCTCCCAGCATTTATGTTCCCTGCACCACACTGAGTTCAGCACTGACCTAGGAAAAGTCTACTTCCAGTTGTCAAAAGCAATACTCTTCATCTCATAAAGTGCTCCCCTGCTCTCATCTTGGTTGAAGATGAGACCTACAGCAGGTAATTCTTGAGCTTCAGGTATCACCTTCACCTGAACAAGAAGCCTCCAAGAAGCTACCATGAGTAACCCACTGTAGCTTCATTCTTGCAGAGGAGGCTGGAAATAGTCCATACCTGCGCATACCAACCTGCAGAAAAATGGGGGAAAAAAATGCATCTCTTCATGGAGAAGTCAAGATGTCACTTCGCAATTTATCAGACCTTGGTCCAAGGGATGAGGAGAAAAGCTTTGCTGCAGCAAGCCCATGGCCCCGATATACCGTTTAAATCAACTCCAACCAATTTCCAGTTCAGTTCTTTCCTCACTCAAAGAAACTCATCAGAAATGACCTCGTCCCAGATTACATATGAAACAGCCGGGAGAATTAGCTACCTTTTTTTTTGCTGTGTTTATTCTGTGTCAAGCATTCAGATACTTCAATGACAGGTTCTCTTGCATAATGAGATGTTCAAGCATCCTTGAACCTCTAAGAGGTCATTTCATTTTCATCTCTGCTGTACGGCTCTAGCAGGGAAGCCAAGAGCTGCATCTCTCCTCCACTTTCCGTTGAACAACCCCCAGGATTTTAGTGATGGTTTAGCAAAAAGAGCACACCTGCTCTGGCAAAGAGCTTGGTTTTGGTAGCTTTGAAGGACTGGCACCACCATGATTTGGGTTTAAGTCCCCACGGACAACTAAGCAGCAACATCTGCAGTGATGACCGAGAAGAAATGAGATTGCTCTAATTAATGAGGCAGAGCTCAAAGGCAGCTGGGCTGCTTGACATTTAGACAACACAACACCAGATCTCCCAGGAATCTGCACCTTTTGAGGCTGGAGAGGTCCGGTGCCCTGGGAGCAGGGGCTGCACGGGGCACCAGGGAGGCATACAAGGAGGAAGAAGGCCAAGCACCTCGCATAGACCTCCAAGATCTCTGTGGAGGAAACGCTTGTTTAAAATAAAAACACTACAATTTTCTGAAAAACAAATCATGGAGTTATAAATCCCACTAAAATCCAGTTATCTGGCTCAGCAGAGAAGACCAAAGCAAGCAAGGTAGGGAAAACACTACTGCTTTAATGACAGTAATTTCTCACACATTCCCAAAACAAGACAAAACACATCAGAATTTGTACAAGGCCTTCTCCTCTCTCATTCCTGGCAGAGCAGCTGAAGAGGCAGCTCTCCTAAAAGGGAGAGGAGGGCATCAAATATTCTATTTACAGCAGAGCAGACGATAGTAGAGAGTGTGTTTGAAAGACAAAAAACAGATTTTCGTCAATTTTCCCTGCAGCCAGAAAAAGGCAAATCAGCACGTTCTGCAGTCCCTGCACACAGGGCTGCAAACCTTCAGCAAGACTGCTGAGTAAGTGTGCTCAGAGCAACTTCCTAAGACTCAGAGATTGCCCAAGTTTGGTTGTTGTTTCCCCAGAACAGCAAAAGGAGACATCTCAGTATCATGCTGACCTCCTCTGCCAAATTAATGTCCCCACTCCAGAGTGGGGAGGGCTGAGAAAGACCAATTTAGAAACATAATGTATGTAATTTTGCATGGGGACACAGCTGGGAAGGGGGTAGTGCAAACACTGAGGAAATCTGTTGTGGGCAGGCAGTCAGCACAGAAGTTTCCAGACTTACACTTCATCAGAGACATCCAAAAAGCAAACAAAGGGTGACATTTGAGGACATTTCAGTCAATCTGAAGCAAGGGGCAATGCGACTAACTCTAAGAGTGCCCTAACTGCAGGGCTGTACGGAACCTGGGCAGACAGTGGGAAAGCAGCTCAGAAAGGTGACAAAACCACTGCTGGGAATGCAACTAAACCAGTTGATTTCCTGATCTACACCAGCAGAAGTTGCATTTCAAATGAACTAAAGGGCTTAGCATAAAGCTTTGTAAGGGGCTACGCCAGGTCTCTGCAGGCCAGAAGGCTCCCGATGCCCCATATGTGCCGCTGGGCCACATGCAAACCCGAGACATGGGAAACCTCATTCTGGTGCCTGCAACACAGGCATGTCATGACATTGCTCCTCCTTTGCAAAACAAGCTTGTTCTGCTTATAGCCCTGGCAAGAGGAAGAGCACAGAGGCCTCTCAGATACTGAGATGCAGTAACCACTGGAGCTGCTGACTGTTGACAAATTAGCAGCAAATTATTGAGGATTAGAGAGCTACAAACTCATCGCTTTCTGCAGCCTAGGGAAACAATACCCAGATTGCACTGGCAGCAGACACAGTTTTCCATTCAGCTAACAAGCTGTGTGGACATGGAGATGGCAAATTAAACCAACTCTAAAGACAGATCGCTTATTTGCATTCTCAGAAGGCAGAAAAAGTTATCCTGCTGCATTATAATTTACAGCATATAGGACATGCAGCTCCTTGTGCCAGCACTGACAGGATGAAATTACTTGAATAACAAATTAGAATATTCATAATTCCTAATTAATAACCAGCTTCCTCATTTTAACCATTGAGACAAGAAGTCCAATTCTAAGTCTATAATGCTGATCACTCCCATGGAAGATGTTTGAGACCCTAAGACAAATTACAGTAAATGTTCTACAGCCCTTGTCCAAAAACTTCCTTGTCACTAGCTGATTCTCTTCAGGAACTTTTTTCAGGGGTAATTTTTGCTCAGAGGTCAGCATAAATAAGAGCCAGAGGGCTCTTTCTGAGCATGCTGGTCCTCACCACTTTGGAGATGATCCATTTCTGCTTCCCAAATCCTCACCTATCTCCTGAGCCCTTCTGGTGGCCTCCTTGGGGACAGCAGCCAGAGGAAACCTGGTTAAATCCAATTCTGTTGGTCTTGGTTTTAGGTTCTTGCTTAATAAGCTCTTGCATTTCTTATTTATTTCCACAGAAGGATTCAAGTCCCATACAAAGTACATCTTGCTATTTGTCCTAGCTAGGATGGGCATCGCAGCACTGTCAAAAGTACTTAATGTCTCCACTCTAAACTATGCTGCTCTTTTCCATATTGTGTCACCAGGAAGCTTCAGCAAAACAGCTGAGCAGGGCAGAAGTGGAGCCTTCCTGCAGGGAAGGCACATCTGCTCTGGAACGATTGCAAGGAGAAAAAAGAGCCAAGTATGTATTTCTGCTTCAGCAAATTAAACAAGCACATCTTTATGATTAAATACCTTTACAAGAAGTTTTGAACAAAACCTAAAGCTGGCACCGAGGAGCACCCACCGCAGCACCAAGGGGCACAAGTTCACGTGGCCCAGGAACAGCAGCCCTTCAGGATGAGCTGGCCCTGCTGCCCAAAACATGCACAGATCTTCTCACCCCACTGGCCTGCACAAAGTGGGACCTGCCCGCATGATTTTGCTGCAACAGAAAGCGGAGGAAAACATCTCTTCCCATGAAAGCTCAGCCACCCCACAAGGTTTGCCCTCCTCTTCACTGTGCCCAGGTGACAGGGCAGGCAGTGCCTCTTCATGGGGAAAAAAAAAAAAAAAAAAAAGAGTTAACATACAGCATATAATTTGGTACATAATATATAGCGGTATTGCACAAATAAAATGCAGACACACACACTGTTTCCGCGCACACCCTACCCCATCCGGGCACTTCTCCGCAGCCCCAGCCCCGTGAGGTAGCGCGGGCTGCACAAGTAGGTCACGATGCAGGTTGGGAACGGCAGAGCATCCCTGGATGCCATGTGCCTTGCTTACATTTAATTACAAAAGCAACTGCAGGGAAGGTAGAAAGAAAACTGTGGATTAAGCCCCAGTGCAAACCCCTCTCTCACAGTATGTCCCCAGCGGCTCCTTTTGCCCTCCCCAGGCTCACAGAGAGCAGAGCTGGGCCTGCGTTTCAGCCTGGCCCACTTTAATTTGACTGCATATCAAACAAGGAGGAAAGGATTTGAAGAACCAAGGCGTTTGAAAAATGCCCCGGAGCTTTTTCTCCATGAAAAACAGGGCTGTCTCGCTTCTGCTCTTAATTAAACAAAACTTCAGAAAGCAGCAGCTGGGGTTTGTGGAAACGCTTGCTGAATTGAGCAAGTGAAAATGCCAAACACGCAGTATTTCAATTTTAGTTCAGCTCAGCTCCATCTTCACATTTTCCCCCCAAAACTCACAACCATCTCCCAACTTTCATTTTGCTTTTCCACAGGGAAACTGAACAAATGCCCAGGACTCTCCAGAGACAGTGTGGAAAGAAAAACACCTCCTGCAGGATTTTCCTTTGAAGACCGAGAATTTAAAAGATAAATAAATAAAGGCACAATCTTCAACATGACTTCTGCACTAGTGCAGAGCCCTTTCCAGCTGCTCTTGGAAACAGCTGGATTTGCTTGCCCAGAAGCAGAACTGGGGATGGGCTCAGCCCATGCTGGGAAGAGGCCTCCAAGAGACCCTCTCACTGGGGAGCCCACCACGGCTTGACAGAATTGGATCTGAGCTTGCAGAGATGCTTCGTGCATTTTTAATGCCATGTGCTGCTTTGCCTGTACCGAATCTGCACTTTTTCAGCCCATGCTCCATCGTTAGCATCTCACCGCTGCTCGCTGCGGCAGCCCAATCTGCTACAAACCCCTCGCTTCAGGGATCCGAAACTGGCACCCAGAGGAGGGTGCTTGGGCCAGTGAAGAGCTGACCCCCTGGAAGCATTAGACAGGTTATTCACATGAAATGTGAATAGGAAATATGGACCTCAGTGAGGTCTCCTGGGATGCTGCTCCTCACTTGCAGGTGATTTACTAGCAGAGTTTGGAGGCATCCAAAGCCAGCAGCTCAACTGCCAAACTAGTCATGGAAGGTGTCTCAGCAAGCAGGCCAAGCTGCTCGCACTCTCCAAGGTGCTCATGTGCAAGGCTCAAGGAGGACCTCGACTCCTTCCAGGCCTTCCTTCACCCATCACTGCCCAAGATGCATCCACCAAATCCACCTGTGCTTCACAACTATTAGCAGAGGCTGGATTTCCCAATGCAGTCAATGCTGTGGGTGAAGTTAGCAGGGTTTGCAAGTCACCCACTGTCCTTACTGACCTATTTGGGCACATACTTGTACAATATGAGATGCAATTTTTTCTGCATCTTATTTACACTCTTCAATTTCCTTTTGAAAGCTTCACAAACCTCTCAGTAAAGAGGTGAGGAAGATAAGGGCCATGGCAAGGGTTGGTGCCAGACATTCAAGAAAAACCTCTGAGCGAGAGTTCAGGTGACATTTTGCCACAAGGGAGAATAAAGATTTGCTCTTGCCTGCAGTTTTTCACCCTCATTACAGGGGAGCTAATTCCAGACCTCATCCATCTTCAGCACTGCAGAGGACTCTGCTTCGGCTCCAGCATCTGCTGGTACAAATCTGCTCAGAGCCCTGTCATAGCACAGGTGTTGCAAGAAACATTTATTCCTTATTCTTGCTTTATAAAAGCATCAAAATATTCAGCCTAGCTCAAAGGTTTAGCAGTGTGACACCCAAAGATCAGAACAAAAAGATACATAACTGCAAGCTCAAACATCAACACTACAGTAACACTCATGGGAGGTAAAAGGGGGAACAGCTGTATTGTTTGTGTTATATTATGATGGACCAGTCCTGTTCTATGATGATTTAGGAACATACAAAAAACATTGGTTATTTGGCTGCCCCCTCTGTGACCACATTTGCTCAGCTCAGCACTGTGGGAAGGGAGACCACAGCTCAACAAGCCACATTCTAAGGTCCTTGATAAAACAAAAATAAAATTAAAAAAAAATCACCCTGCATCTTGGTTTTGCACAGAAGTGCCCAAGCCTGTGGACAAGGGATGAGGCTGGTGGGAAGCAGAGGTCTCACCCTGCCAATATAGGCAGGGGCGAGAGACTCTGAGACAACAAAAGTTTTCACCAGCACACCCCATTAATCCTCCAACTGGGGATTTCAGAGCACTCACACGTCACAAACCTCTCTTAGCAGGAAAGATTTGCAGCAAGAGTCTTCCCAGGCAATTAGGCAGCAACACACATGCTGCTTTGAAGGACACTCAAGAACCACACACTGCACTTCTTAACAGGGTCGCCCTTTCCCAGGGCTGAGGGCCTTTAAAATGTCAGGCTCCTCATTTAGGGAGCAACAACTGCTTTTGAAAAGTTCAAGTGCCCATGTCGTGCCTGAGCTTTGCAGCATCCCCACGGATGGTCCTTTGTGAGGCACATCCCTCGCCACAAGTCCTGCCGTTGATCGGCTCTACTCGCAGGGCACTCGTTATACTTGCTATATGTCTTACTATGCATGCATCCACTTCATAGCTCCTGTGACTTCTTTGGGTTCAACACTTCTTCTAGTTAAACTCCAAAAGATCATTTCCCCCTCCACTTTCCAAATCCGAGGGACCAGGGCAGTGTCCCCAGCCCTGGCTGGGTGTTCACAGCCTGAAGTTAGGAAGTAGCACACACCATCGCAGGGGAAGCGCTCAAAACTCCAAAAGATCATTTCCCCCTCCAATTTCCAAATCCGAGGGACCAGGGGCAGTGTCCCCAGCCCTGACTGGGTGTTTACAGCATGAAGTTAGGAAGTAGCACACACCATCATAGGGGAAGCGCTCGTGTCTGCCCATGCCATCCTGGGATACACATAGGGAAGGACCTTGGCAGAAACCAACCTTGGATACAAAACCCAAAGACCCCAGCTGAATCATTTCTCAAACCGGAGCCCAAATCACACCATTCCCCATTTTTCCTTGCTAGAAGTTATAGATCTGGATATGGCCTTGCTTTGGCTGCAGATATCTCTCTTCCTGCAAGTCAGCAAGATAATTATTCCCCTCTCTCTGCTGCATGTTATTTGGGTTTTAAAAGAGTGAGACTGATAATAAGGAGAAAGATACACGCACAACTTAGTGCTGCTCCTGGCCACTTGCCTGAATGTGGGCTGCCAGAGCCTGTTTTTTCACAATTGTCTGGCACAAATTGCCAGTGAATTATAACCATTATTTGCAGCAATGTATTTGTTCTGGATGCAGTTTTAGTCTTATTTAATTTTAACAGCTATAATAAACTACCTTTGATAGATACAACTGATCAGAGGAAGGTGCCTAATTAAAGGTGTTCAGAAGCCCTGCATGTGCTGGGCTGCCAGGGCAAAGGGACAACTTCTAGGGCAGAGAAGCAGAAATCAAAATGTGCCCTTCACACAGGTTAGGAGGGACAGTGATTAAACACAACTGTGAAATCCCAGTGATTAAACTGAAACACAAACAGCTGAAGACCAGCCAGCATGAGAAGGTTCCCAGGAGGGCGCTGGCAGCAGGTAGCCCCCGCCAAGGGAGCAGGGCAAAACCAAAGTTGCTTCAGTCTCACTCATGGCAAAGGAGAGCAGATCTTAGAAGCAAAATTCCAGGGCAATCACATGCCAAATGCACAGGCTGCTCTGCTGCCTCCTGAGCCTGGTACACATGGCCCCTGGCATGTCTAGGTGTCCCCAGAGATGGCAACCATCAGCCAAACCTCCAAAACCCAAATCAGCTGTGTCCATCTAGTCTGCTGGACCACTGCAGGCGTCCAGGCTGCAATAAATCCTTACCAGGCACTTTAAAATTTCATCTCTGCCGAAAAACATCAACAATTTAGCAAGCAGAATATCGATTCACTGGATCTGCTTGGGAGAGCTCCCTGGCTCCGGCAGTGTTAGACATTAATGAGGGAGATCAAAGAGTGTCCTGGGTGCTAAACTGGCAGCCTCAATCAGTGGCAGGCTCGGCTTGGTGACAAACCTCTGCTCTCCCAAAACCAGGGCACCTCCAGAGACGTCAATGCACCAGCCACAACAACTAAGATATTGCCAATAAAGCTCAGTTTTGGAGCTAGGGATCAAGAGTAGCCAACAGGTCCCTACACAGCTCCCAGTGCTCTTGGCTGACTGTCACCCTGCCACGTGAATGCTCCTGCTGTGCAGCACCCAGTTAAATGGCTCAGCTTCGGCTCCAGAAGGAAATTGCTTTTACAAGTCCTCTAATTGAGCACCTTCTCAAAGCCTCTCAGAAAGCGGGATCCCACGTTCCCACCCACTGCAACATGCGGCAGGGTCATTAGAGCTGTCACCAGTCCTATCCCCATCCCTCTGCTCAGCACCACGTCCCTAATGAGGGCTGCAGAAGAAAACACTGAGCCCCTGGTGCGCAGCAGGAGGAGGAGCAGCAGCCCCGGCTCCTTCAGGCAGCTCTGTGTGCCAGACCTTAATTGGGGCCCTTCAAAGCAGATCGGGAGTGTTTGAAAATACCATCCTCCAGATCAGATATTCTGCTTCAAATCCCTGAGCCGAAACCACAGCCCCTGCTCCACCGCTTCCCCCAGCTCTCACTGTATTAAGGGGATTGAAGCCAAAAACAAAAGTCAAGCCTGATTTGCTTGGAAGCACGCTGGAAGTTTATGGTTTTAAAGGGTAGACAAAAGCACCATCATGTCTAGTGAGAGCCTGGAGATCAAGCCCGACAGTCACCTTTTGCAACAGCTACGTTATCTCAGAATTCATTGGGTTGATGGGTTTATTATTTTGGGAACAGTGTGTCCTGATTTAAACAGATGTCACTACTTTAAAACACAGTTCTATGAACTTAACAGGGAAGACAGCTCAGGAAGACAGCTGAGCACGCAGAGAGCTAGGAAAGCCAGAGATCCACGGAGCTGGAAGGGGGTCCAAGCT